>JAALXI010000131.1:0-121030 GCA_012977755.1 Fusarium nurragi | reverse complement strand
CCCTCTGCCGTATTAGTTTGGGTACTCTGGGCCTGCCAATATGTCGTTGTCCGGCTTCTGTTTCGACTTTGATGATTTCTGCTATTCTGTGCAGATCGGTTTGGAGGATGCTTTCTCTGGGGCTAGGGAAATTTGCGGTACGTCTTGACAGCCCCTGCCACTATGCATATCATCTGACCGCGAGTCCAGTATGTTCTTCAAATCAGTCCAATTAGAGCTGGGGGGACATCTATCTTTCGTCACAGGGTCATCTGCTTCAAGCCAGTCGATCGTCACCTGGGATCTCCTGATTGTCCGGGCTCCAGTCTATCCAGCGGTCATTATGCACAGCTCATGGATTGGAAGAAGAAGTTTCACAAGATCACCCCTGAAGATACCTATATCCCACTGTTTTCCGTGACACGGCGTTTGTCGAGGTAATTGGGTTGCGTTGGAAGACACTAGTTGGGAGGATGTGACATGATTATTGCGGATCGGAAAATAGGAAAGAAGAAAAGGGCATTCTCTTGGCACAAATTGGGCAGGGAAGCCCCCAAAGAAGGCTCCAAGAGCACATGTTTATTTATTTAGATTACTTCATGTATTGGCTGCACCTCGAGAATACTCGCCAACTCATATCAATCAACTCGTTTTGGCCTCAGCCAGGTATTTCTAGCTTGCTTCACTCGTGGCCCCCAGGAACAGAACTCTCGCTCTCAGCATATTAGCGGTTCGCTTTCCATGCCGGAAAGATCACTGATTCGCACGTATGGAATTGACAGTATTGGAGGGTTCAAGAGTGTGCAGTTTCGCCCACCGCATAGTAGTGGATAGTGAATAAGCTGAGGCTATCATACGGCCGGAGTCAGGGCGCGGAGGATTCGCGATGGGTCAGACCAGTGCAGCTCTTGAGTCAGATTAGGTTTTATATTTGGGCACAAGCTATGCCAAAATAAGCGTGTGGCTTGATCTGATGTTCCTCCAGGATTCAATGCCTAAAGTCATCCAGCTTCTAAGAACAAACGGTCAGTTTCGCTCCTATTCCCGTCCTTGCCTCATCTCCCCCCTTCACAAAAGCAGTGTCGCACAAACATTTCGAAGCCCTATGATCAGAGCCATCCTCCTCTCGTTTGCAAGAGACACTACTCAAGGTCTCAGGGTCATCATTGGAGCCTGTATGTAATTATTTGCAGCCGAGTCTTGCGGCTGAAAGCTTCTCTTCAGGCCTCCACTCTGTCGTAGGCATAGCTTAACTATCATGATTCATTCCGCATGTTTATGCCCTCGTCTATTACGAGCATCCCAAGCTGTTAACAAGCCACTGGCCAGATACGAGGTTGGGAGGATAAGTAGCAGTTGTGTCCACCAGTTCAAGCGTCCAAGCGACCCGAAGACCAGCTCGAAGGTTCCCTTCTTCATCTTTAACTGTCCAATCTCACAGAGCAGGAGGCCCAGGATGCCCAGTAACTGGTTAAAACATTGCCTGTGCGACAAGTAATACCAGAAAGTGGCGGCATAGCTGTAGTCCTTGGGGGCAGGAGTTGTTGGCACGTATTTAAATGTCCCGCCAAGCCTTACAGGTCCTTCGAGACAAATTTTGAAACAAGTAAGACCAATCAAGGCAACGCGAATTCCATACATGGCTGAAAGCGGGTGGTGTTTCTTTGGTGGTGGTGGTGGTGGTGGTGGTTGTAAGGTAATGTCTCTTCTGCGAGAATTTCTTGCGTGTGTGGGTGTTCAGTGGCTCTGTATAAGAATGAAGTGATGAAGGGCGCAGAAGAGCGAAGTAGGTAGTGGAGAGTGTAGATTGTAGACTGTAGAGTGCAGGTTTGCATTGGCTTTTGGAGTTTGAGATTGAGAGGAGGGAGGGTTTGTTTGGTCTTCTGCTTCAGCAATGAAGAATCAGGGCCAAGAAGCTTTCTATTCATACCTCAATAAATTAGGTTGATCGTCGGTCGAGTCATCACGTAGGTTTACATGGCATCTTGTGGGTAGTGTCATATGAACAACAAAGAAACCGTTTTTCTGTAGGTTTAAATGTCGCCAGACAATAAAGTTACCTACCTGTCGTTGGACCATTGGGAAAGCCTGTTTGGAGGCGTTCGGCAGTGGTGTCCTCCCCGAGCGAAGCATGGAGAGGATCGACTTGTCCAGGAAAGGTCAAATTCAACATCTTCTGTCATTTTCCTCCTCTTTTTCTCGGATTTTCCCTAAAAGAGCTTTATTTTTATTCCATTAAAGGGGTAGCTGCAACAAGCTCGGCAAAAGTTTAGCCAAGACGGGTGGGAATTGTGCTGTTGGAGTGAGGTCGCCAATTTGGACAATGCGCTGATAAATAATATGCGCTTCCAGCTCATCAATTGTGTCGAACTCGGCTGAACAAAGGTGACACATCGCCATGGTGCTTGAACAGTGGTGATTGAACTCGAGATCGGTACCCTAGACCTCGCAGTGATGGGACACCTACGAACGATGGACAAGATTACTATGGAAGATGAAACAGGTCAACCTGTTTTGTAGCTGGAGGGGTTGAATATATATACACCGCTATCATCCTGTGATCTTGAACTTGCTTGAGCATCGTGAAGTCTTCTGTCCCTCAAAGATCGTTGACGTATGGGTCAGCGCCTGCCAGTCAATATTGTATGTCATGGATGACAACTTGCCGAGAATATATCGAAAGACCATAAGCACTTTGGGACCCCGTAGATAAGACGAAAGGGGCATGCTCGAATCACTGTATGGTCACGGTCAATCAGAGGTCGGGATTTTATCTATTGAGTGGCACCAGAGATGACCAGGTTTACTCAAGAACTCTAACAATCCCCCAATACTACCTAGTCTCCGTGGTTGGTGACGCCTCCCCATGATAACTTTGGCCTCTTTATCCTCGGGGCTAAGCATTCAAAATTGATAACCCTCCATTCATCCACGCTGTGGGCCGTGATGGTACGCACCGTAACTTGTCTGAAGTCAACGAAGCTTACACTGACCGCTCCATTAGATCGATCGATGCATCAGCCGGGGGGAATACAGCTGTCTCCCTGCGGACGTGACGAATAACACGCTCTGGGCTGTCAGCTGTGCCAAACATAGGGATGGGAGGCTGAAGGATAGGAGTGTCCAGATGGAGTGGCGCAGGGCGGGCAGCCGGCTTTTCGGTAGGCTTCTCGAGAGTAAGTGACTTTGCAGTACTCTCCATCCAGGGATGTGTTCCAAGGCGTGCCCGGTAGAAGAAACTACGGAACGCTTCTCCGAAAGTCTCTCCAGGGTTACCGCGAATTCGGTCATGTGCAAGCTGGATGTCTTCCATGAATTCCCAGTGATACTCACCAACCAGTTGTGCCCACCACTTATATGGAACCATGTAAACATATAGCTTTACCAGGTCACTGGGGCTGAGTGAGCTTTGGAGCCGTTCATCCTGCGATAATGATATCCAAGAACGATAGATCTCTTCGGAGCGGTATTTGAAATAATCGATAGCTAGAGAAGAATCGACATGGGGGTTGTGGTGGAACATTCGTAAGGCGATGTATCGGTCGATGGTATCCTTCAGCTTTTTGATTTCGTAGGTCATGCTCTGATTGGAAGCATATGAGAGAGCGGCAAGAAGGATCAGGAGATTGAGCTCGTTCTCGTGACCGACAAACCCGGCATAAGATACACAGATGTCAATGAGAAGAGCAAAGATGTCGCCGTGGACCTCAGGGATGTTTGAACGCAGCAGGAACTCCTAGCCCGGCTGAGTAATAAAAACATCGATGGGTATCATGAAGACCCTTCCACTGGCTCTGACTCGGTACATCTGTCGAGGACTTGGTAGAAGATCAATATGGCGCGACCATACAAGCAGAATCTTGGTGAACGTACCTTTGGAACATCCCAAGTCTCAGCTTTTGGCCTTTATCTTGACGCTCAGGGTAAAACTCCTATACGTATTGTGAACATGCGATTACGCTGAATTTGAGAGTATTTTGAACTGAAAAATGATCTGGGACCATAATGTAGAGTTCCTGTGGACTTACACGGCCGGGAAGCTTCCAAACCGGATCAGGAGCCTCATCATCGGTTGTAGATCCAGTGTGAGAAGTAGCAACAGCAACAACTGGAACGTTCATGTTCTCCTGACGAGCCGGGTCTTGCTCAACTTCACCCCTAAATGCGGTATAGACGGAACAAGAATCCGAAGAATGTGAGAGAGCAGAAGGGTAGTTCTCTACAGGGTGTTCTCTGTCAGCAGCAAGCCACTCGAGGCGTTCGTTCAAGATAGCATGATCCAGAAGGTCTGGAAGAGAGCCGCCACGGGTAAGGCGACTGACTCGATCCTGAGCTGCTTCTACATCAATGTATTGTTGAGGCTGCTGGCGTTCTCGGCGACGAGTCACTCGATCCCAGGCAGTTTGGACCCTGGTGGAAAACGTTCCCTGGGGCATATTGTCCTGAAGATCAATATCAAAAGGCTTCGATTCCCTAGTTTCTCAGGAGGTCTAAATAAGCACACAAAGCTAACTTGACGAGTTTCAAGAGCTAAGATGAGCAGGCAGCGTAGAAAGAAGAGTAAATCGCTTCGTGACAAGCCTAGAGAGACCAGACCCATTAGTTTGGGAAGCAGACACAGCGTAAGCTCCAAAAGGAGCCTTGGCAGCTTCGGATACTACAGGCAGATCAAGAAGGGGCACTAGCTCGTATCGACTCGTAAGACCCATGATATCAGTGCTCAACCTTCGAGATCTTGCTGCACTCGGACTTTGGCAAGATGGTCCTGAGTAACTAAAAGGTTACAGAAGCACCAAATCACGAAAAAACTGAAATATGAGACGTACTTATGCGTGGCAAGAGGTATGAAAATAAGAGGGAGAGGATTCCAGGTCTTGGAGTAATCAACCTGAAGGGAAGATGATCTGATCCAAAGGATGCTGATGGCTCCCAAAGACAAGATAAGAGGGATAAATATCGCACACGGTACCTCTCTATGAGGATCTAGGGAAAGTCAGGCTTGCTATCCAAGAGGAGCACTTGTTGTGGTCTTCTTGAAATACCAATAAAGTGTCGTTAGTGACTGACGTGAACTGTCGATACTTCATGATAGTCAGCAGCGTCTCGAGTAAGGAACAGAACAGGGCAGGCGAAAGGAAAACAGTCTCTGCTGTGGCCATAAGATACTCACGCGAAGGAACTGGTTTCTGAACGTTTAGGACAATGGTCCTGACAGGAGGAAGCTTCTTGACTTCAAGTGCTGAGCGGGAGGGAAGGCTTTGATAGGGGTCTAAACAGATCGAAGAAAGCAAGGAAGATATCATAAACCAAATCTGCAACCCCAAGAGACGCTGTAGGGGCGTGGCAGGATATACCAAGAGACTTGATGGTGGAGAGGAGGAATTGGGGGGCCCGGATGGAATTTGGAAGGGGTTTGTTTATTGAGATGGGGTTTGTGCATTGGTAGCGGGCAAACGTCGGTGACCAACGCGGCCCTAAGGTAGAATCAAACTGAAGGTAGTTGATGGAAGCAGCCTAGAGGACGGACTGATTCAGCGGTTGGGCTGTCACTTGAAAGCCTGTAATTTCTTGGTTTGCAGTGATTGGAGACATATGAGGTCATCCTTCATTCAACTACTCTGAACCTCGGAATTGCAGAAGTGAGATTACTACCCAGGTGTACAATACCAAATTACTTGGTGATAATTTCTTAGCAAAGCAGATGGTTCACTCCGGAGTCATCAGGTGTAATAGGGCACTCATTGCCGCAAGCTTCACCACGCAACAATGTTCACGACTTACACGACACCTTGACATGGGTTTTACTTGTTTCAATTGAATTTCCTACATACACATGGGTTTCCATAATCCGATCCCAGTCCCCCTTTCCGCCCATGCAAGCAAATTTGAATCCAGGCGGAAATATGGCAGTCTACCTTTGACTGCTCCAAGTACCATGACCTCGCATGCATAGACTGATGTGAAACAAAGCAGAGAAATTGCTTTGAATGAGAGTGATTGTAAGATGCGGGGCGTTGATGGACCTGCAGAGATGCAAATAGTTACTTCTTGGATCAGTAAAGGCCCGCAAAGTCTATAATCGTCTCCCGCTAGATTTCGCAACGATCGCCCAAGAAGACATGGCAGTGTTGGGATGGCGTGAAAGACCGAAAAGCCGGCACGATTCGATATAGATCGTAGAGCTACACGTGAAAGCACGTGAATAAGTCCAAAAAGTGCAGGTTTAAAGGTAATACGAGCTGTGAGAACCGAGGCAGAATGGTATCTGCCATTGCAGGCTCGAGAGGCCTGCTGCCTTTATGAGGTGTGAAAATAACATACTATGATAGAACAGTTAGCCCCGCGAAACGATCAATATGAAGACAGAATATATACCTTAGGAAACATGAGCAAAACGTAGAACAAAGATCGCAGCAAGATGATATCAGGTTTTAGAGTAGGGCAACGCGAAGGCTTGGTTACTGCTCAGGGGCTAGACCTTTGCCAGGGTCACCAAGAGCCTTAAGATTGCCATTGAGTCGAGGATAAAGGATTCATTCAATGGTGAATTTGGTGTTCGATTTACGCATGTAGTTGTGGAATGAGTCGCGAGGATATCAGCTTTCGCGACTGTTGATAGTGTTGGCAGGAGTCGTAAAATATGGAGCAGAGATCAGTCTGACTTACTGGTGCTCAGGAACGGCATATACCATTGATTAGTTAGTCAGAATCCTGGTGGGCTTCTGCTTCGAGCTGTATTCTAGCTTCCAAGTCGCGCTTCTGTTTCGCTTTCTTTTCGCGCTGCTCACTGGCTTCCTTTTCGTGCTTCTGACGAGCTTCCGCTTTCAGCTTTGCGCCGAAGTCCTTTTGCTCCGGCGGCTGCTTACGTCTTAAGTGTTCGCGCCGAAGGGCCTCGAGGCAAACGTCGTCCATCTTGTTGGCGATGAAGGCTTGTACCTTGTCCATGTTGTAAGTGCCGTTGTCCTTCCACAAACTGCGTGGGGCGACGATCCCGTACATTGATTCATCAACGCAGTCGATAAGGATTTCGCTCATGGCCTTAATACTGAGCGCACGTCGAGTAAGAGCCTGATGATCTTGGACACCATCCCCGATGGGAAGAGCAGCTTTGATTTTCTTCCTGATAGCATTCTTCTGTTCTTGATAGATGAACTCTCGAAGGCGGTCATGGTACTCTGTTTGAATCTTGAATTTGTCGAAGGCCTTCTCCTTAACGGCTTCGCGGGTCAAGAGAGGCTGGGAGTAGAGACCCTGCTCGCGGCAACGGGGCTTGAACTCCGTAACCCACTGCCGGTAGACCGGGCGCGCAGACATGCGTTTACGATCGTTATGGGTCATAGCCGCCAGATCCACGTCCGTGTCCTCATCAGCAGGCACCGAGAACATAGGGCATTTGGCGACGTATTCGAACATTGCCTCATTGCTTGCAAAGGGTCTCCAATACTGAGGAATGGATAGCCCAAGGAACCCCAGAATGATGGTAGGTTGAGAGGTGAGCCAGACCTTTGCTTGGTTTCTGTCCACTTGTTCAATCTCAGGGATACGGATCCAAAGTCCCATATTGTCCACGGTGAGACCAAAGGGTCGAATGGTGGACCCAAGAAGCTGCCAGATGTCACCGTGAGCTTGGAAGAAGCGCATGTACTTAGCTTGCCTAAAATTGAAATAAAAAGTCACGTCAACTTGGATGAAGAGGCGCTGCTTCTGTTTGACAAGAGAATTGTCTGACTTGCTCTGAGTGTCAAGTTAGTAAGTAATGTATAGTGCCAAGATAATAGGGACAATACCTTCTTCTCCTTTTTCTTGTCCTCATCTAGGCTTTCCAATGCTTTGGTGAGCGTCGAGAAGGAGCCTGGTTTGATGAGCATTTAGCATCGACTGAGGGCGGTACAATATACAGAGAGACTTACAATTGCGTGGGAGAACTGCAGCTTTGCTTCTCTCGATCCAGGAATATCTTCGCTTTTCCTCCCCATCAGGAGTTGTTGGAGCAGATCCCTGTGAGCTTTGACGTCTTGGCTGAGTGGGGGAAGTGCTCTCAGCTACGCGAATATGCCTCTTGGTCCAAATACCACTTTTAAACTAGGCATCACTGTTAGAATTACTTGCTTATATCTCCGTATGTCTCATAGGAAAACGTCTTGACTCACAATAGCCTTGGACTTGTCGTCTAGGCCTTCGGGGACATATTGTCGGACACTGGGCTCAGAAGTCTGAGAGCTCGTTCCGGGAGTGGAGGGAGATTCAGGGGTGGCGGCAGAATCTGGACCATCTTCAGGAGTGTCCTCCTCATAGCCTGGAGGGTACGGAAGATTGTTTGGCCAAGGAATAGCGAAGTTGCCAGAGACCTCCGAACCCATGGCGGTGATCCGATGTTCGGCTCCAATGAGGAGACCGACATGTCCAAGAAGGTTCTCCTTGCTGGTGTGCCCGCCCTTGAACTTAGCCACGAGGATGTCGATGTCCCCGTAGTCCTTCTTGGCAGGTCCATCTATGGGCGAGTCGATCCAGTCGAACCCGGAGCTCAGATTGCGAATAACTTTATTCTTGACTGCAAGGTACACCTCTTTCGGCATGCGTGGTGTGACCAGCGGAGGCGTCACATGGGCAAAGGCCCTACCTCCCATGGTGACGGTAGAGGGAGCGAAGTAGGAGTCGATGGTAGGGAAGCAAGAGGGTAGAGGAACAAACTTGTGATATAGGGAAGCAAGTGAGAAACGTTGCAGCTGTTTGTGACTACCAAAGACGAGGTGACGGAAGGGAAAACAAAGAGGAATGTGCAGATTTGTTTGTTTCGACGAGATATTTGGTCGAGAGCAGGAGAATGAGAGCGAGAGCGAGGTATGTGTCCTTATGACTGAGTGCTTGTAAACGCAAGTGAAGAAAGAAACTTTAGCATCACCACCCAAGCACGATGTTTTGGGTGGTTGTGCGGATGGAGGTGAAGAGCTTGTGAGGGAGAAGGGAAAACGCCAGTGACTCAGCCCGGAGAGTAGGCAGCTTAATGCGTGGGAGGACTTGGGCTTAGCTAAACGAAGTGGGCTGCGCAAAAAGTACCAACTGTTAAGGCCCCCACCAATTTTACCCCTGGCCAACTATCAGTGATACATCCGCCACCACAACAACCACTTCCAAAAGTCACTCCTGAATCACTTCAAAATGGTTCGTCCAGTTTGCTATATTAATCCTTCATAGGGTATCCTCCAATGTATTCTCTACATCCTCGCAACTCCCGTCCTCTTCTTTATCTCGGGCGTTCTTTACGACAGGAGCCGGTGCCGCGAACATCACGACCTGTTTCATCTCATCCGGGAAGAGAAAAGTGAAGATTGAGTGATCCTCATGATAATTTTCACCAACAAGAGGTAAAAGGAGGTGACGAAGCTTGAATTTGCCTACAAAAGCATGTCTAACTTTAAAATTGCAGATTTGGCTCCCCCTGAACCATGACGGAACTACCCAAGATCCTTTACACCACAGCTGTCGGCTGTTTCGACCCTTAATGAGCAACGTGCGCTTTGCGATCATCAGGCCGATTTTACTTCGCCTTCGGAACTTGGTGCCGTTGTGCGCTTTTTGAAACTGGCCTCGAGTAAGAATCAAACGTGTTTCTACTGTAGATTGTGAGCCCTGGGTACTTACCACGTACTGGGGCGGCTCATCTTTCAGCTGCGTTACCGAATTGTGGTATTGACCGTTGTTCGGGCCGATTGGTTGGTTTTCTGGCATGTATCTGCTATTCGGGCCATGATGTCGATGGATTTTTCTCCTCGCCCAATGAGTGTCTCTGTATGACACGGCCAGTAGAGTGGCGAGACACAATAAAATTGTACTAGAAGCCAATTTTATCCGCAACGGTTTGTAACCGCGTTCTTACTTCATCTAGCTACCCGGATAAGTAAGCGGTAGCCCTCCTATAGTGACTCTTGACCCATAAGTTCGTGGCCATTCTTCCATGACCTTCTTGGAACGATAGTGACACTCCCTTGGCAAACACGACTGCCACCTTGCCAACACCCGAAACTACTGTTAAAGCAAGAGTCTATATCATAGAATGTGCCAATGTAGTTTCGTGTCATTAATTCAAAAATTGTGCTGGAAATTATCTGTGCTGGCGATGGCATTTATGCCAAGCCTGACACTTCATCAATCACAAACTGCGATTCGTTTGACCCTTTTCCAAACCAACTGGACTCAGGAAATAAAGACTCCTGATGTGTCGATTCTTCTGCTGTTAGGTATCTTGGTTTTCGGCCGTACATAACCTAGCTGGTGGCACGAGTAAGGGGTTAGCCCAGCTAGATCGTTTAAGACAGGGGGTAAGGAGGATGCGTATAATGGAACCCAACTGTGTATATTTGGATTTAATACTTCTTTCCTAGCCTTTCATGTAAGGACGTTGCCAATGGTATCACGGAAAAGTGACAGCTTAGATGACCCAGTCTCTTTGAGTTGTTTATCCATAGGCCAAGGGTTCGTCGGAATCTTAAGAACTCGCTCCACAACATCTTCAAAGCCAGCATTCTCGAGGTGCTCCTTCCACCGAGTCGGGTCCCAGCATGAGCAGCCAATGCGTTGTGACATTTCGAAGTGGATCTTCCCCATCTCAATGTAAGCGGAATCGGGAGGCAGGGTGCTATCGTCGGACTTGAAATCGCGTACGGGGCCAGAGAGCTGGAAGTAGGCTCCCGGCTTGAGATGGCGGAATGCTTGTTGCATGAGAAGGGGCCAATCGCGTATCGCCATGATGAGTTCTCGACCATGGATAAGATCAAAGGTTTCCTCTCCCCAAAGCCAGTCGTCTTCTATGTCGTCAATCTGAACAGGTCAGTATGATCAAATAGGATGCACAGCCTGCTGTAAAATCAGACTTGTTTGTGGCATTGCATCAACTAACACACCTCGAAAACAAATGGGGCGGTATCACGCTAGGCTGGACGTCAGTTGCATCCACGCCAATGGCCTTTGCTGATGGATACTTCTCGGTCATGTCGATGGCCCATATGCCCGATCCCGTGCCTAGATCGAGGAATTTTTGGGATATTCGGGAATAGGGGCCAGGCGGAGTTGGCTGCCCATGAGCATTGTGAAATTGCAATGCCGAAGGTCGTTTCTTTGAACCAGTTGACAAGAATTAGAACATCAGCTCGCTGAAAACAAAGGCTCAGCCGGTCTCCCTCGGGGTCGTCACTTGGGATCCAGGCTTCGTAGAGGCCGTGGGAACCATATATTCGACCGTTTTCTTGAATCTCGCGTCGAACATCAGATACAATGGACATCAGTCAACCGGAATTGGGTGTGAAAAGAGTTGAACTCGCCTTAATCCCCCTGGTCAGGTATAGACTTGCGCCACTTTCGGGCCGGGTACTTCGACAGGCTAGGCCAAACTGGTGAGGGCTTGGCAGGTGGGTTGAAATAAAACATAAAACCCGCACACCACTAGATGATATCACTATATTTACCTACGTTTTAAGGAATTTATGAATTGAACCTAGTATTATTGTAAGTTACTTTGTCTTTCCCAATACATTATCCTGATATTGTCCTGAATTTCTCCTTATTCCACCAATATATATACTACAGTGTGCGGATTCTGTTTCCACCCACCTGCATGGCTCAAGAGTCGCGGTTCCACTCTGTAGCAGCTATGCATGCCTTGTCGGTACGTATCTTATCTTTCGAGTCTGGGGGTTGAGAATGACTGGCGTCTCCTCCCTCTCTCCGTCGGGTGTCTTTGATTGTTGGCTGCAGTGTTGCGTGGGAATCGACAGGCGGAACACAAACATTCTGCAAAAAACACCAGTCACGAACAACAATGGCCCTCCTCAGCAAACAAGAATCGACAGCCTAGTCAGCAGTCTCAACAGTGCAGCCCAGGCTTGGACGGTTACATGATCCGGGTCCAGATTCTCGACGCCATTCCTGCAGTACGATTTATATCCCTTCAAGATCTCTCTGGAGTATTCTCAGAGCGCATAGGGCGTGTGTCAGGTCAGTTACCCTGCCAAGCCCGTTGGCCAGCAAATACGTACAGCCACATACAGTTGCTTCCCGCTTCCTGGACCAAACAGAGCCCGATGGCGGCGAGTATAAGCACACAAAGTTCTCATTGTCTTATATACTTGGTAGGCCGGCACCAGGCCACTTGTTCCTGGCCATGTGTGTTTGAGCGAAGAGCTGGATTTGAGCTAGTCTAATTTCCTACAGGTACAATGAATGGTTTAAGCACACGCACAGTTTTGGCGACTACCGCATGTCCGAAGGCAACTGCGAAGAGCCTCAAGAGCCCCAATATAACCCATATACTGCTTACTGAAAGCAAGAGGGGACACCGGTATGTAGCATCATGATGCAGAATCCTGAGAGATTCAAAACCTTCCAGACGGGTATGGCAGGCATTGATGTTGTAATTCCAGGTACTGGCCACTTTGATTTTAGCACACATAAGAATGGTCCAACCGACACAGAATAACGGGATCATCGAGCTTGTGGATGTTGGCGGTGGCGATCGAACCGTCCTCAATAAGATCCTCGAAGCTCGCCCTGAGCTAACACCCAAGACTTGCATGCTTCAGGAACGACCAGAAGTCATTGGACTTGCAAGATCAAAGAAGACTCTCCCAGACGACGATCAGCTCGTTGAGCATAACTTGACAACAGAACAGCCTGTCAAATGTATATGAGCCCCCCTTTGACTCATTGCTGCGAGGTGCGGATTCTAGAAGCTTGACTATGAATTTCAGTATTTTTAGCTGTGGGGTAGGACAAGCCCAGCCAAGCAGAGGCACATGGTTCTTAATTCATGGAAAGTACCAAGATGTACAGGTTATCGTCTCAATTAAATGTCAGTCTTGGCAAACCTACCCCTTGCAGTCACCTCGGTCTGTTTATTGGTTTAATTTTTGTCTGTTTTCACTGATGTTTATTTCTGACTCCTTACAGATGCTGTGCCATCTGTAGGGTGCAGCTTATAGACGAATCATTTCCAACCAATCCCCCGCTCAGTATATGATGCAAGGGCCAAATTAACAAGACACAACTTTAACAACGGATACTGGCGTATTTCATCGAAACAAAGTCGAACAAAGAATCACCTCTCACAAGCCAAACTCTCCAGGCACCCAGACAACCTCGGGATCGGATCGCAGCTGGCGGGGTTACTTACAAGGATTCTCCATCATCCAACATGGGCTAAACCACCATTGGAAGTTCCCCGGACCCGAAACTGAAAGCCAAACCCTGGTCCGTTTTCTTTGGAAAGGTTAGAGGCTGGTCTTGGCTGGGACATGAGATAAATACCCCAACATCCATCGAGTCAATGGGCCGGCTGACCCATTTCTTACAGTTCCAAGCTTTCTCCGGCAATCCCCCTCCGCAATATTCCCACAATGCGTCCGTTTTCCCTCTCTACCGCCTTCTTTGCCGCCGGTACCCTCGCTCAGAAGAGCGGAGCAGACGTGGAATGCGCTGATGGGCTCTACATGATTGCTGCACGAGGCACCGGTGAGGACAAGGGAGCCGGAGTCATCGGGGGGATCGCCAAGAACGTGGCGAAACGCGTCAAAGGTTCCGTCGTCAAGCCCCTCGACTATCCCGCCACCCTCCAGGACCCGGACTATGAAGATTCCGAGGCTGCTGGTGTCAAGGCCATGACAACTGCCGTCAACGACTATCACAGCTCATGTCCAGATGGCAAAATTGCCGTCTTTGGCTACTCCCAGGTTCGTTGCCCATCAAATCATTGCTCCTGATGGATTGCTAAAGATCAAACAGGGCGGCCAGATCGCATCCGACGTCTTCTGCGGCGGAAGTGGTGGAAGTTTCCCAAGCAACAAGCCTGTGGCCAAGGATTTGGTCCAGGACAGCGGTGAGTATCCCTGCAAGCATTAATCGTAGACTGCAGATACTAATTGAAGCAGTCGTTGCGATCATCATCTTCGGCGACCCGAGCCACGTGGCAAACATCTCGTACGACCTAGGAGACAGTATTAATGACGGTGTAAGTGCACAAGCCCAACGTTGTGACACGATACTAGAATGTTTCTCAACTCTAACACGTATCTGCAGATTTTCAAGCGTAACGACACCAAGCTGTGCGAGGACAACTACAGCGACATCATGCGCTCCTACTGTGACACGGGCGATAGGTACTGCGACAGGGGCGATAACGCTGAAACCCATGGCGAGTACTTTGAAAAGTACGGCAGTGAGGTTGCCGACTTTGTCGTGAAGCAGTATGAGAGTGCAGCGAGTGAGAGCAAGACTACTGGTACAAGTAAGGCTACAGCTGCTACCGAGACGACTGGTTCAGCAACAGGTACTGCTGAGACGACTCCGGCGGATGTTCCGGGCAACTCTGCGACTGGGTTGGTACCTGGTCTTACTTTGGCGATGGTCCCTTTGGTTCTGGCCATTTCACAGTTTCTATAAGCACGAGACAGTCGTGAGAATTTTGCTGTATGTTACTAATCAGAGATACGTCCGAATCGACCTTGCGGGTATAAGGCTGTCTAGAGCAGAAATGTGTTTATTTTTGATTATTTAGGAGGATACATACCGTTCCGTCTGATCAAAAGAGCAAATGTCAGTCTCGTATTACTTGCATGTCTCGGTCATGTAGTCCCGAAGTTCAATATCCATCACCAGTGTATTCTGTCTACTAACAAGACCAAAGGAGGAATATGCCTTAGAAAGATTATCAGTATCTGGACGTAAGGTTTGAAGACAGGCGCCTTGAGTGATAAATACCCCCTGCAACTATTATGTGCTACTTGCCGGCCTCGACTAACATGGGTCTCTGACCTTGAATATCAACTCACTAATACACAGCTCTCAACTACCCGGTCACAAAGTAACACAACCCTCGGTATCTCCTTTGGAACAGCCATCCCCTCTTCCAGAGTTAGGGTCTTGGAACTCAATCAAGGTTTATAACGCAACTCTGCTCCCAGCAGGACAGAGACAGAACAGGATGCCCCCTTGACCTATAAAGGGTGAGCTAGTCAGTCGTGGCTCTCTGCTTGTTGATGGAATTCTGTAATACTCCTAACCCTTAGGTCAGAGTACAACAATAATGTGTTCAACCTTTTAAATACCAGGGAATTTCTGAAATGTACAACCCTTTTGGAGAGTCATCATTTTTCGAGTTGTTTTTGCTAATCCTTCGAATATTGCCAGGTGGAATCTTAGAAAAGAGATCTCCCAGTGCTCTCTGAACCTGAGTTTCGCAATTGAACGGTAGGTGCCCTGATTTACGGTCGATATCGACGACATGACAGCCTGTACTTGCCATCCAGTATCGGTAATCACTTCGGTAGCAGCCTGCACTGTTATAGTTGGAGCTAGGCAAACAATCTGTCGGTAAGAAAGGTGTGTAGCTGCGAAACCCCAAGGTCGGCCGCATCCAAGCGAAGAGGAAGCAACAAAGGGATGCAAAGCACAATATACATCAGCTACAGGAAGAAGGTATCAGGTACGGCCACGAACGGTGTTTGTAGTGTAAACACGAGGAACATTGTGCTGTGCATTTGTAACGAATGAGTGACAACGTGAAATAAGCGAACGCCCAAGCCGAGTTGTTTAGGCCATTCAGTTGCCTTACCGCCTAAAAGAACATATATTCTAGGGCTCCCGTGCTGCCATCTGCTTATTTATAAATACCCTCATGCACATTCTCGCTCCCTCCTAGTTTTTCCTCCCCATAGCCACCACAACATGGCATCACCACACATGGCCTAGCCGTCTAGTATCGGGCTGTTCCATCCCTACCAGTCACCAAGCCTGATACTGGACGGCTCTCGCCTGGTGCACCGATGGCCGTAACACAGGTAAAGTTACTACGCCTTCCATCTACTTAACATGAACATAACTGACACTTCAGCAGTCGATGCACACTTCAAGTGGCCATCTATGCACCGCCACCAAGCAGTCTAAGGAAATATTTGGTAGGTCTTGTCATCACTACTGGTAATGGTAACTCATGCTGACCGATTTCTCCAGCAAGACTAGGGCTGATCTGCTGCCGCTCGTTGGTTCAAACGCCACGAGGGGCAGGGTGGGTAGAGCACAACGAGCACCAATATGCATACGAAGTGCTCTGCCCACCCAACAGTCCTATTGAGGGCGTTGCTTATCTTGTGGGCCCGGCCAGCAGGGTTCCTGTCATTCCCATCCTCTGAGTACCCTGTTGGTCGAAGTGGCTGCCCAATGGGGTCGCCTGTTGCTCGAGGTGAGATCCTCGCTTTCTGCAATGTTAAGCTTGGAACTGACTACGTTTTAGGGAAGATCAAGGCGATAATTGCCGGAAAGACTCAGTGGTAGAACGGTATCGGTCACACATCAGAAAGGTCGGCTTCTCTGCCACAGCCGGCTGGGAAGACCTTATGGCTGAGGAACACATGTCTTCTCACCAAGCAAGTCCCATGTGCACCAGCTTCTTGTCCGAGTGCGATTGGAGTAAGCTCTCGGCCGTATCGACAGCTACAAATAAGACATCACTTTCAAGTATGGAACAAGGGAAACGGGGCAGGGCTTGGAGGCTACTCGGCCGTATCAACAAACTACAGGAGTGTCTTTCGACTATCTTTCTTCACAAATCAAACAGCTTCCCGTGGGACTCTGAGTATTACATAAATCGAAACAATCCATCCTTCTACAACCCAGTTCATTTGGGTTCGGTGCGAAAGCTTGACTGTGAAACCATGTGTTAGCGAACAAGCATCGTCAGTCAGTACCTGTGTTTATATCGCACCTCACCGCATAACCCTTGATAAAAAATAGCATAAGGTGCGCTTTCCTTCTTTCATTCGATCTTAGCATTCTACCAACATGAAGGCTTTTAAAGGTCCACCTTGAAGCTGATCGACTTCCATGTCAACTTGTGTTTAGCAGCTATGTTGCATCGACGTACATCGAGCCCCACAAGACGCCGTGTGACTGACCAATGACAAGGGCGAATTTGTTGAAACAACTTATTAACCCGTTTACATAGATGGAACTCTGTCCATACCATCCAATCATGTGTCATTGTTGTTTAATTACATGGGGCGGAGCAGATTTGGTCATCGAGGCTATTCTTCTTGTGGTCATTTGGGGCGCTCTAATCAATTTAGCATTGCTACTGTTCCATGCTTCAGCTCAGCCTCGCCGAAAGGAAATGCTTATAAACTCCCATTAGCTGCACCAATAGATCATGATGTCTCAAACATCCCCGACCAGGAGCCAGCTGCCTCACAATCCTCGCAAAATACCTACGATACGCTACTTTGAACCGCCAGGATGGGACATTCAGACTCCAAGATAGTTTCCCACATGTCACCTCAATCAGTCCAACGAGGCATTCCCAGCGTTCTCAACGCCTCGTACAAAAAGGGCCTCTCCTCCAAGATTCTGGTCCATATCGCAGAACCCGAAGGCGAACCTATACTTTCCGTTAGTTTACCGCTCGGCTGGTACGGCAAGATGTTCCTGCACGACGGTGACAATGCAGATGCCCCAGTCCTTGCTGGATCTGACATCAAAGGCAAATGGCGAAACGACTTTAGCATATTCCTCCCTCCAATTCCTGGGTCGGAGAGTTCCGAAAGAGAAATCCTCCGCAGTTTGGGTGGGATGAGAGGGCGATACTGGTTCGGCATGCAAGTCGGTCACGGCGCAAGCCGACACATCGAAAGATTCGAGTGGCGCCACTCGCACGGCAGTGAAGTCAAAAGCGTTGGAGAGTCGAAATTCGGTTGGAAGCTTGTCCGTCTTGGTCATGGTGCAGAGGAGCCTGACGACGGCAACCCCAACAACGAGCCGGATCGGGCAACTGGAATTACCAGCGACGGTCACGAAGTTGTGGCTGTGTGGACGGAAAGCGGTGATTGGAAGAGCATGTCCAAGATTGGAACTTTCCAACTCTGTGGCAGTGGTGCCACGGATGAACTGGGGACGCAGTGGAAGATAATGGCACTTATGAGTTGTCTATGCTTCTGGCAGAAGACGATGCGTGATAGCACTACGGTTGCTATTTCGTAGTTGTTCTTTATAGCTGTTATATGAGAATCATGAAGCGAGTATGGTCAACTTGGCGTTTTGATAGATTGGAGTCATTGGGCGTATCAGTTGAGATTCCAGAGCATAAATTGTAAACAAACAGATGGATATTGAATCAACCAACCTTGAAGAGCGGACAGAAAACATGTTCTGATCTTTGCTTTGTTTTTGGAACCAACGGTTCACTTATTCGTGCCCTTTTACCGTTGATCATATCACCGGATAATATCTGGAGTCTTGGGAGGCACAGGGTGTGGTGTGAACACTGTGCCTTACACCATCCTTACATGGAAACTCGCTTGTATTGGCCTGGAATCACAACTGACTGTTGGTTCAATACATCGTATAAATGAAGTATGGACTGTTATGCAGGTGCCCAAAGGCTCAACCCGAAAGCATACCACATAGATAGAATATCACGCCGTCGCCCCGGACGCAACGGACGTGAATAATAGAAACTGAAGTCACTGACCGGCAAACTCACCACATACATACAATCAACTTCTCCAAAATCAATCAATCAAATACTATACAGACTGCTTGCTCGAAATGCCCGCTGCCACAGAATATTTCGGTGCAGTGATCACCAATCTTGGCCCTCTTACCACGACATACACTGCTCCGTCGTCATGCCTCACCACAACAACGGATCACATCCAACATGCCGTTTCAATCTCTTTGGAGTATGTAGTCGGCACTCCTAGAAGCGATGCCGATCCTTTGGGCAAATGCATTCCCTCCGGTTTTGTTGCCAACAAGTTTGGGAGGAAATCTGGCCAAGGGTTCGAATACCACCACTCACCTGGTGTCTATTGCCCTCACGGCTGGATTACCGCTGCAGTTCTTGCACATGGTCAAAAGGCCAATTCTGAGAAACGAAGAGGCTTTTTTACTGCAACTGCCAGGGATGATGAGTCCATGCCAGAAGGTATGCGGCCAGATGACCAATGGCTCCATATTTTGGACCCTTCTGAAACTTGTGCTTGTTGTTATCCGAGGTAGCTATTTTATACTCTCAAAGAATCTACTATAAAGCTAACTATATTATTAAAGAGGGTAGGCTGCTGTCCCTGGGAGACCGCTGTTGTTATTGCCAGGAAACTTATGGGACGGCGTGTTTGTTGGGTTGAGTATAGGGATAGGGATAGGGGCAGTCTGTTGAAGTGTTTCCTCGTGTGATCTAGTGTATTTGTCCTTTGATCCGTAGAAGAAGTTCCGGTACTCAAATTGATTACCATATATATAATTTGTATATATTCCAAGGCTGTGACCCTGCGGCCTTGGCTTTACGCACACCAATGTATCCGGCTTGGGGAGGTGTGAAGCATACCGGCCGACTCCTCGGTCAACTCCAAGGCGGTTTCATGGGTAGGTGTTCTGTTCCATCATCTGTTGCTCTGTTGGAATATCGAAGATGGGAGGGGATGCTGCGCATGTGAAGAGGGGTATGTGGTGAAAAGGATGATGAATGTACGATAATCGCATGAAGCCTCCTGAAATGGGATGTACACTCTCTATTAGATGCCCTCTGGTCTGTTTTCTCCGTATCAGTGATTAGTTTGGAATAGAATTAATATGCGCCCAGTAATATTAACAGACTAGACATCCATGGTCACTAGACAGTTCGCCGTACAGAGTAAGAAAAACACGAACTTGGCTGCTCGAACAAGATAGCGGTATTAATATTGATCAGTTGCGTTGACTTTGCGATGTATCTGGACTCGGTTGTTATTCCTTCCCTTGGCCCACATCACCCATTCTCACGGTAATTGCGGCTGGCTGTTATCCATTACCTACAGAAGAGTAGGTTAGGCAGACAATGGCCGTCCGCTCTTTAGGAGTCGCGGTGGGAAGGAGACGACCTCCTGACTTTCCTCATGGGCCAGAGCAGGTAGGTGTACCGCTAACCCATGCTCCTTCCCTTCCGATGTCTTCGTGGCCGACGACAAAACCCGCTCCCCTCGCTCATCGAGCATCTTGTTCTTTTCTTCTTCTTCATCACACTCAACACCTTCATCCCTCTCCCCATCATCACACCATTGCATCCTTTCCTCCCATTCCTTTACCTCAGCGTTGCTCTTCCTTGCCTGTCCTTACTTGCATCAGCGTCCTCATGTTCATTCTCTTTGCGTACCTGTCTTGCTTTAGCCACTTCACGTTCCGGTTCCATCCAGCGTCGTCACTTCATGTCTATCCTTTCCAAGCACTCGTTCCCCCAGCGCCCTCATGGCCATGCCCCTCATACACTGCCCAGGAGACTCAGATTTTCTGACACGTTCGCGTCAATGATCATCACCGTCTCACACGCCTTACGGACAGTCTTACCCATGGCTCATCCTTTCCCAAACAGGGCAAGAACAACTCAGTTGTCCGCTATCGCAGCCCCGTCTCTAATTTAACTGCGATGTATTTGTGACTGGCAAGGTACCGTCGTGACCTGAAGCCTCCTCACTTTATGACAATGTCTCCCAAGACACCCCAGCGAAAGCTGGAGCTGATACATTTCCCCCCAGTGATGCCTCTGTGAAGTCCACTCGATGACGTGAACCTCGATTCAAAACGTGCTCAGCCACTTAGGCTCAGTTGCCTTCGTAGAATGTTTATTGTGTGGAATTGAACCACCTTAGACTGCCCACAATTGCCTGTGTGACTCGCCCCCTTGTGCCAATCCAGTTTCATCCATTGGCGTGCCTCGTGAATCTGACGTGTGAAGTGTAAGCGAACTGGTGCGGCTCTCTGAGTGAGATAGGTAGAATGAAAACGGGACTCACCTTGCCCAATCTATCTAGTCTAGTCCCAGTTACAGTTGACGCAATAAGGGTCGAACAATCCCATCTGCCACAAGATCCTGTCTCTAACCTCGACGCTTTTGATGTGGTAAGACAAAGAAGAGAAAAAGAAGAAGGAAGGAGTTGGCCGAAAAGAAGAAAGAACCATATACCTCTTCACAAGCGGGGCCAGCGGTAGCCTCAACGGTAGCACGGCATGACACTGCAAAGCCAAAATAAGATAATCTGCTGCAATTTGAGTGATTTTACAAGTGAATTATTTGGTATCTAAGTTTTTGTAAAAGCTTTGACGTAACTCAGTACATTTCCATGGGTTAAGTTTAGAATTTTGGCTTCGTGACGTGGGTGCAATCGGAGTCACCTGCAGCAAAGTTCTACATTGCCACTCGCCAATAACACCGGCGTCTGTTGAGTTTAACCCTAACAAAAAGAAGCCGAGATGACACTCAAGGTTGTGCTGAGGATTTAAGAGATATATATGCTACAAACTCAACTGGGAAATGTTGTGGTACCCTGATGGGCGTCAATCGACTTCAACTGACACACTGCCTCGATCCTCCACCATAGGATCATGGACTCTCCTTGATTGCTACACTTGCCTACCAAGACCCTCACCTCTCCTTCCCGGAAGGACCGCGGCATGCTTCTCTCTCGGGTGATCAGGCGCAGAGATCGCGTGCCTCCGTCGCATCAGTGCCATGTGTCGGCCTCATATCCAGCTCTCGAGAGTTGACCGTGCAGAGCGCTACACGGACGTCCTCGTCGATGGGGAGTGATGGCTTCTTCTAACATGTTGACAAAAGATCCAGGGTCCCCTCAAAAAAGACCCCGTGCCAGACATTGGGTATGGTCAAGTTCCACACTGGCGCCCGGGTTGTCTATTATGGATGACCACAGTTGGCACCATTTGCCCGCAAAACCAGGCGGCGTGTTAGTTTTACAGCAGCTTTTGTAAGTCTGCTCCATGCGTGTGCACTGCAGTTGAATATCATACCCATCAGTAGCGGTAGTGCTAGACAAGATGTAATCGCTGCCGTCAGTCAAGTGCTTTGGTCGGTATCGACTACAGCCAACCACTCCGGGCACGTCGACAAAGAAATAATGGGAGCATGAAAACTCAGCGATATAGGGCAAGTATTGTGGAAACAATGACAACGATATTCATTATGTGATGGTATATAAAAACGCTCCTCGGCCTTCAGCCCTTGGCGTGCCAGGTCCTCCTTAATTTTGTCTTGTCGCGTCCTTGCGCGCATCATGTGCACATTGATCCTACACAAAACAGTCCTTCTCCTTGTCCAATGCATTTCAGCCTCCCAAATATTTTAGGCGTTGATCCTCCTAAACCCCAAAAGGTAGTTGATACCAGCCGGCAAAACACAGTAAAAAAAACTCCGCAAGTAGATGAATCAAGAGATGGATAAGAAAATGCTCATGAGGTAATAGAGGGTATAGATGGTTGGCGGTCATTTATTAAGCTGGGGTTCAAGCTTAACCGTGCAGACCGCAGGTACGCTCTCTCATCAGTTCACGTCGCTTCTTGTCCTTAGCTGGAAATGGAGTTAGCATTTGTTCATATTTGTGAGCAGTGGGACAACTTACCTCCGTCAAAGACGAGGAATTCATGCAGACCGGAACCGACAGGCACCATGGGCAGGACAGGAACCTTCTTGTCGGTAACAACCTCCAGCAGAGCAGGGCCGTCGGTGTTGATAAGCCACGTCAAAGCATCGACAATGTCGTCTGGCTTGTCGACACGTCGGCTTTGGACGCGCATGGCCTCAGCGAGCTTAATGAAGTCGGGATTGCTCTGGTGGGTGTGGGCGTATCGATCCTCGTAGAAGATGTTTTGCCATTGTGTGACCATACCCTGCTCCTCGTTGTTAAGAACAATGACCTTGACACCAATGTTGAACTGGGCAGCGGTGGAAAGCTCAGTCAGGGTCATGTTGAAGGAAGCATCACCATCGATGTCGATGACAAGAGCATCAGGCTGGGCAACCTTGGCACCAATGGCGGCAGGCAGACCGTAACCCATGGTACCCAGACCACCGGATGTGATCATGGATCGAGGATGTCTCCATCGGAAGTGTTGGGCAGTCCACATTTGATGTTGGCCAACACCAGTGGTGATGTAGGTCTTGTCCTTGCGGCCCTCAACGAGCTTGCTTAGCTCCTCGATCAGGGTCTGGGGCTTGATAAGACCCGAGCGCTCACCGCGCTCATAGTCAGACAGGGGCCACTTCTTCTTCCACTCGTTGATCTTGCTGAACCACTCTTTGCGGTCCTCCATCGTCTTGGACTCAACGAAGGGCATGAGTTCCTTGAGGTTGGTGGCGACATCACCCTCAATGGCCTCGGTAGCCTGGACGACCTTGTTGATGTTCTTGGGCATGATCTCGAAGTGAACAATACCACCACGACCCTCGGCAGCGGCAGCCTTGGCGCCGGGAGCAAACTTGGCAATGCTCAGAGTGACACGATCATCGAATCGGGCACCAAGGGCAATGATCAGATCAGCCTCCTGCATAGCCATGTTGGCGTAGGCCGAACCGTGCATGCCAAGCATATGCAGGGACTTGTCGTCGAGTTCATCGTAGGCACCTAGACCCTGGAGAGTAGTTGTGACAGGGATGGAGGACTTGTCAGCAAGCTCCTTGAGGATCTGGGGACCACCCTCGGAGAGAATGATACCCTGACCGGCGTAGATAATAGGTTTCTTGGCCTTGTTGACGAGGGTTCCAACACGCTGAAGGGCAGATTCGAGATGCTTCTTGGTCATGTCCATGGCGGCTTGGGAAGCAGCACTGGGCAGAGAAGGCAGAGCAGTTTCGGTGGGAATAGCTCTTCTTAGGATACCGGCAGTGACATCCTTGGGAAGATCAACGAGGACAGGACCGGGACGACCGCTAGTGGCTATCTCGAAAGCTTCGTTAATGCGTCGGGGCAGTTCGGCGACGTTCTTAACCATGACGTTCCACTTGGTGCATGCGCGAGAGATACCGACAACGTCGGCCTCTTGGAAGGCATCACTACCAATGGCAGTTGTCACGACCTGGCCGGTGAAGACGACCATGGGGGTTCCGTCGGACAGAGCATCCTGCATAGGTGTGATGACATTTGTAGCACCAGGACCGGATGTGACGAGGACAACACCAGGCTTGCCAGAAGCGCGAGCATAGCCCTCAGCCATGTGGCCGGCACCTTGCTCGTGGCGAGGGAGGATAAAGTCGAAGTGTTTTGAGTTGTAGATGGCATCGAAAACGGGGAGAATGGCACCACCAGGGTATCCAACTATGACTCAGGTCAGTTTTGTTTGCGGTATGTCAATTGGCCGACGTACAGATGTGCTTCACGCCATGTCGGAGCATCATCTCGTGGAAGATTTCACCACCAGTCTTTCCAATGAATCTGTAACCACATTGTTAGAGTGTGTCTTGATTTGTAGGGGCTCTGAAGGGGTACATACGACTCATCCATGTCGCTTTTCCGGGGGTTGACCAGAGGCTGGACATTGTTTTGGTTCTTCTCGACGTTGAAGCCAGGACTAGGAATATCGCGTGCTGGGCTACAATCGCATATATTAGCACTTGTTGTTTTGCAACGGCTGTTGAATAAAGCGCGCGCGTAGAAATCGATGCCCTATGTCGGGCGCCAGGGAGACGCGGGGTACCGCACGAAGCCAAGAACGAGTATCGACTTACGCAGCAGCAGCGGTAGACTGATTTCGTTGACTGGCGACCTTTTGCGAAGTGTGAACAGTAGCAACAGCGGATGTGGTGGTGAATGATCGGGTGTGGGCGACGGCCCGAAAGGCCTTTGCGGCCTGGCGAGTTCGGAGCATGGTGGAAGATAAGAGCTCGGTGAGAGGAAGACCAGTGAGAAGAGCCACGAGGCTCAAGAGACGTAAGTTGAAAGATCAAGGGTATATGAATCAATTGAAGATCTGGAGGGGAGGGATAAGTGAGGGTTTTGTTCGTGCAAGCGCGGAGGCGAAAAGAGAAGGGGAAAAAATGTTTTTTTGAGTTTCGTTGTCCGCTAAGAAAGACCAGGGAAATGGAAGTCGTGCCCGCGGGCCCGGGGGAAAAAATATCACAGTAAGCACCTCAGTAATTGATCGGAGGGCCGGTGGCCGGGGTGGAACCAGTCAAGTTGTGGGGTAAGGTACCGCAATAAAAGATAAAAGGTGACTCCCCCAGCCAAACGGAGGTGGGTTCAGGTCAGGGCAGGGGCGACGCAGGCCAGAACGGCTGGGGAGGGGAGAACGGGAGTCAACGGACCAATGAGGGGATATGTGAATGTCCGATATCGCCACTGGTATGAGCCTCTGGATTGGCTGGAACGGCTTAGCTGGGACTCTAGCAGACGTTAGCTGGACCAAGGGAACCCAAACAACGACCGAGTTTTGGCTTCTGACACATTACGGGCGTTGAATCTACCGTCTTCATGAAGCCGCATCAATTGTTAAGGAAAGACATTGACTCATACCTCGAGGGAAACTGCTTGAATATATTCATCTCCATCCGAGAACCCTGTAGCTCAACAAGGGAGCTCTGACGCTTGGGGAGGTGGTGAGCGGGGAACCTCTTCCTGCAGCTGGAGCAGCTCCATCTTTTCTGTCTTAGCCTGGACGATTAATGTTTGCTTGCGGCCATTGGTCTCCGTATCTCGGCTCATCGTCTTAGTCAATGACGGACATTGAAGGGATTCCCAAGATCGGGTCAATCAGTGGTGCCGGCCAAAGACCGTGTCAAATATGAGCCTGGCCTTTCGATCCCACGATGTGATATGGACGTGATGAATACAATTGAGGAAGGTGCCATTATTGCAGCCACGCGTCGCTGCAGTCATCATCCTTTGTAACTGATGATGGTGTTTGTCTCAGATCCCTACCTATTCGCTGCCATGTGAAGATGGCACGTCTCTTGGCCCACTACAGGACCGATTTTACTCTTAAACCCCCACACTCCAGCCTCTTCTATAAATTGAGGCTCCCAGTCACCAAGCAGAACGTCACCAACTTTTAGGTTTATCACAACTTTCATGATATTCCTACTTATTTGTCAACCGTGCTATATTACTCTAAAATCTTGATCTATTATTGGCATATTTCCAAGTAGTTCTTGCGGACTTGACATGCCGCTGGTCTAGGCAATGACGTTTTGTCACAACCAGTTCATTCGCGTGGAATGAATATCCCGTCGCCTACATAAGCTTCTTATAAGGTTATTCTATCCAACGTATCAAGTGACTTCTGCTTACCCAACTCATGATGCTCTCCTTTCATGTTCCAGAGCCAAATCGTCGGAATATAATGGCTTCCGGCTCACGTCATACCGCGTGGTCTGGACAGGGTGTGGTTGGTTTCTAAGGTCTGAGCAGCCATGAATATAAGCTTACCTGAATCTTTCCGAGATAGTGAGAACCTAGTATCCCTTACCTCAATATCTAGCCCTCGACATAACTTGCTTCTGACTTGCGGTTTCTCTAAGATGAGTGTGGCATGATGCGTCCTTGCAATCCTGAGCTTCCCTATTGGTTGAAGATCGATCGTCACAGGTTTCGGTGCGTACGTCGCCGGACAAGAAAAGCGATGCACTCTCGGTGCATCCTTTGCAGGCTTCTTCTTTTGCCTGAAGAGTCCACGCATGATGAGTTTAATAGGCTGGGATCTTAGGCAGGACAATCAAGCCCGATTCAAAGGAGGGGCTGAGAGCCTGAGAATAAGAGATGTGGTATCAGAGCGTTTGCGGTACTTCATATCAGACAGTACCAAGGATAAAATAGAGGAAGCTTCCGTGGTTAAACTTTTTCCCTAAAATTTTGCGACTGGTTGATAAGAGTCTGTCCTTGAAGTTTGAGAAGGTCTGAAATCCAGAGCATTTCTACATATAATTTAGTGTTTACTCTTTTCGGCAAAAAAAAGCCCTCAACTCAGATCAGAAGCTGTATTAATACAAGACAAGTTTTATATATTGCACCATGACTTGAGTAGACCATGCGATTACGAGCTCCCCCTCTTGTTGTCGTTGTCGCCGTTCTGGGCATACATGTATAGCTACCAATTGAGGGCTGGCCATATAGTTTTTCGAGGCCAATGCTGTCTGTATAGACTCGCGCAGAATACTAGGGTTGACTACATCGTGCAGGCCAATCACTGGCTCAGTTAACTTCACAATTCTGCCAAGCTTGATATCTGGCGGAGTTAATGGCGCAACTGGTCCTTGGCTATAACTTGGACTAATGCATGATATGCCATCCTAAGCCAGTTTCGAGTTTAGTGCATATGCAATCACAACTCGGTTGATGTTGAATGGCGCGAACCCCACCGGGACGTCACACATGTCAGTATCGCGATACGGCCGATTGCAAAACAATGATCAAATGTCCGTGTCAGTTTTCCTCTTACGTTTTAGGGCCCGTGTAAATTTTCCCTTTGGGTTGGTTAGTGAGTCTATGATGGCAATGCTAGGCGTCTTGACCTCATCCATTCAAGTTAACCCAGGTCATGCTTGATCGCGATCTATCAACTATAAGACCAGTGTTTCTCTTCTTCTTGCATTCCCAGCGATATCCATATTGCCGAATATACTGCCCTTACCACCATGTCTTCAGCACCACACAAGCCGCTCATCATTGATACCAGCGCTCAGTTACAAAATTTACCGTCCTCATTCGCCGAAAGACAACGTGGCAACGCAACCTGGCACACCCTCTTGTCCTCGCCTAATACATCCACCACCTCATTCACTGGAGGCATTGCTACATGTCCTCGCTACGGGTTCCTGGCACTTCATCGTCACAAACAGGCAGAGGTGTACTTTATTCTATCCGGCAGCGGACAAGTCGAGGTTGATGGAGAGAAGCATCATGTCTCTAAAAACAATCTTGTCTGGATACCAGGAGACGCGGAGCATGGAGTGTTTTGCGGCGACGAGGAGCTGAGCTGGCTCTATTTTTTCCCTGAGGATAGCTTTGATAAGATTGTCTACCGCTTTACAGATGAGATGGAACATATTACTGGAAAAGTCAAGTCCGAACTATAGCGAGATATCCGGTTCTTTTTCAAACAATTTATTGGCGTCTTCATGATGCCGTGCTACGTATAAAGTGAAATTTATCGTCCAAGTCAGGATATCGCAATCCTACACCCTCCTGACTTCTTTACGCACATAAGCCAGCCGGACAACCATCTATAAGAATCTAAAAAGCTTGACTATTTCCCAGCTGTCGAATCATGAAGAAGGTTTCGTAAAGCTCATCAACTCCGAGGGATATCATACTTTCGCTCTTCTCCTCAATAATCTCAAAGCCGTGTTTCTTATAAAGCCCCATACCACGTCTACCCATAGCAACTACCATAACATCAAGGCCTAGTTTATCTGCTTCTTCAAGGCCGGATTTGACAAGAATACTTGCTACTCCTTTGTGCTGATGGTCTGGTCGAACGCCGACGTAGTGTAGTTCTATTTAGTATCAGCGTCAACAAAGTTGCATTACTCGTTTCAGTGATGTACTTACCAATCGAGTTTTCGTCCTTATACTTGTCCTTCCAAACGTCTATGTGCTCATCAAACTTATCATTGTCTGTGCGTGGATTCCATTCAGCTTCCGCGTGTCGCTTAGCAAAAACCTCCTTCTCTTGGTCGCTCACATCTGGTGTTTGCGCATGAAGCCAGTGGCCCTTGTGCGACTCGGGCATGATCCATCGCGCGTATCCCACGATGTCTCCTGTCTCGAGGTGGACCACCTTCTGGTGTCTTCGCACTTCTCTGTTCGTGAGCAGATTCTTGGGGCTTCTGTCCGTGACGCTCTGAATAATTGATTCACGGGTTCTGCCAGTCCACGATAATCTCCACCAAGGCTCCTCGAAAAATGCAGAGGCCTTGCTCAGCGCAATGTGCTGCCCGTCTTCCACGCGACACGGCGATTGTAGTTCGTAAGCAGCCATTCCGATAGCGATTTTGAACTGCGACGACGAAAAGAAGTCAAGAGAGCAGGGTCAGCATTTCTGTACCATGTAAGCTTAAGAAGTGTTCATCCTGTTATCTGTCCTAATCCTCAGGATCCTTGTCTAACCATGATATCACAAGGGTTTAAAACTGTGTGCTACGTATTCTCAAATCAATGTGCCGTTATGTGACATGCTGCAGGCTGCAACCAAAAGAGGGTAGCATATTCAAGAGCGGTGATCATATTCATCGTCCATATGTACAGCTCCATTCTAGTTTGATAAAATGTCAAAAAGAAAACCGTACGTCTTCTTCCGAGACGGGACTCGAACCCGTAACTTTCAGATTCCACTCCTTTTGTAAAAGTCTGACACGCTAACCAATTGCGTCACCCGGAATGTAATTTGTTGGAGAAAAAGCGATCAATTTTTTACCTATGAACTGATACCACCCAATGCTACTTTCTCTCCGACTCGATCCTCAACGGTTGTGAGCCAAACAAACTAATAATTATCTTACCCGAACATTCAAGCGGCTCTGTCCCGACTCTAGGGATACTGAGCTCATGTGGGACCGTGATGGACGCCCCCCAGTGTTAGCCGTCCTGTTTCTCCTCCTTAGATGGAGACCTTGCGACGCAGCTTATCAGGTTACCTGCTAGCTTGTTTACATCGCAGTCCTTGATCAATGGGTTGCAGTAGTTTTTTATTATATTATCAATTGTCAGTTGTGTCCGCGGCCTGTCATTCTGTCCTTTGGCGCGAGATGCTTAATATGTATGGGAACGCCTCACTCACTGACGAGGATGGTAATGATATGTAGCATTTCTCCTTAGGCATGTATGTATTATTTCTATTTAAACACGCAAGATATCTTCTCAGCACATCAGAAGCCATGGTTGATCTTATTATACGGAAGCACCCGATCGAAGGAAAGAAGTCTTGCATAGTCTGGGAACTAAGCAATCACAACCATCACCATCACCATACTGTCCCAGAGAGATCCATTGCAGAGCTAGAAATCGTCGTGTGAGTCTATATGTACAGTGCTTGCCTACCATTTCCTCATAAGCAATCGTAGACTACTCTAAATTGCCCTATTAGCACAAAGACCTCATACGCTTTCGCAATCAGAATACTACTACTGAGACTTCGCAGAACATGAGGATCATAAGTGCGTCCCCAAGACAAGTACTGATTATATGGGAGGAAAGCCACCTCAAACGTGCACTCTCTCAGTAGAAGCGCAGTATTCATCTCCTACCATTTCCAGAACTTTTTGCAATAGATGTGCAGTGTTCGGACTTACTCAGGACCAGTCAAGTCGGTCCCGGGATACTCGGTGGGTCTACATATCCGCTCCGACGCCGTGGGTCCGGCGGCGGGCCGGGCGCACAAAAGATCAATTTTGGGCCGTCAACAATATTGGTCACTTCATTTGCAAGTCTATATGCCTCGGGTGGTGCTTCACATGGTAAAAAGAATGCTTCGTAGCAGCTATCGGTTTCGATCCGATGACCTCCGGGTTATGAGCCCGGCTGTAGTAAGTTAGTTCTCTGTGATGGAGTTACACGGTGGAGTAGAGACATACCGCGCTTCCACTGCGCCAAGCTGCTTTGCTTGAGCTTGTGTGACAGAAAGTTCTTTAATTCTTTATCTAGGTGAGTTCCTCAAGCCCATTGGCCCAGATTAGGACCAAATGTAGGCCGTCACAGAAGCATATCCATGCTGTGAGTCGACGCAGGCCGGGACGGAAGGTTAAGCACACACAAAGAATATAAGCAAAAGGTTATCTTCAATAAAGCTAAGGCTTACTAAGTCGTTGAGCGCAGTATCTCCTGGCTATTTTTGTGATGAACGGCGAATTGTAACCCCATTACCCACAACCGCAGCCTTTTCGTTCTCCCGCCAGTCCAGTAAAAGATCATAAGCTCTCCAGAACAAGACAGTCGCTATTTTAAGTGGCCGTAAAGATCTGACTCGTGGTCTTTCCCTTGAATCGAACTTATCACATTCTTCATATCAGGCTTATTATCTCATGATCTATTGCATCAAGCCTTTACAGCACTACCTCGCCCTCCTCGCTTCACTCAGTCCATTCCCATAGGACATTTGGCCCAGCACCAGAACCATCATGACTATATCTCGGTAATATCTTATCGGGGAATATAACAAGCGCCTCTGTTCCAGATTCGTGAATAGCAAGTGAGCGTCTGTCTACTAAGCCGAATATTGCTTTGAGGTGTCCACTGAGCCCCGGAACAAGTCCCCGTCAAGGGATCAGCCTGATGACATTGGTGACTTCATGACTTAAGATCCAAGTGCGAGGGATGGAGGTCCAGAACCGGTAACAGAAGTCACCCAGGTGCCAACACGGCTCCAGTTCATCGCCTTCTAAGCACAGGTAACATGTAGGCCATTCATGCAACAGTCCGGTCTAAGCTTCATCAATCGTCACATTACAGTCGAAAACAAGGTAGGCTTGAATAGTCTAATTAATTCATGTTCTTCGCTGACATGCAGAGTTCCTATCTATCTATCGTACGTATTCCGACAAAGCATTATGTATCCTCGATTGCTGGCTCACACAAGGGTATATGCCATCCCGGTACAAGTTCCTCGTATAACCTCCAGAAAGATGCAATATTCAACTGAGAAAGCAAGCGCAAAAGGACATGGCTGTAAGAACAATTCTATAGCTTCGCAGCGTCCATAACTTTGGTTTCCTTTGTCACATCCCATCCTTCTTCAACACCGTGGTATCTCAAAACAAATACAAAAAAGCAAATGACAAAATATGATATGGGAAAAAGGAAACAGGTATGCGTTGATCCCGAATGCTTGCTGACATGTATCCAGAAACAGACAAAAAGGAGATAAGGCAATAAGAAGAAGTTCGTCAAATAGTAGAGGATGGGTATTCCGTCATAATGTTCCTCGTCCTCCTCTTTAGCCCCTTGCTCGGGGTAATATTAGTACAGATATATGGTAATGCAGAGTAACAAGAAAAGGAAATCATGATGTTCAAAAAATGCTTTTCCGTGCCGAGATTCAAACGTCTTATAGTCTCATGTCACCGTCATCCAGGTAAAAGGTTGTGGGCGAGCCAAAGTGTTGTTGCTGGTGCTGCGTATGATGTTGATGTTGTTGAGGCATAAAGGCAGGGTTTGATGTGTACCCTTGTTGAGGGTGTCCCATTCGCATCGGCAGTTCATAGCCTGTTGGTACAGAGGTGGGCATCATCTCGGCATACATGGCTGGCACAGGAGGAACAGCCTCATGTTCGGAAGAAGGACTTCCATACACGCTGGTCTTCTTCTTGGGACGCAAGTTCTCGAGGCTGAGTCGCTTACCCCAAGATCCAGGTCGTTTCGAGGGAATAGGGGTAGCAGGACGAGCAGCGACGGGCTGTTGTTGAGGTGGCATGTAGACGTTGGTCATAACAGTATCCTGCTGAGGGAAGTGCTGCTGCATGCCAGTCATGTCCCATTGTTGTTGAGGAAGCTCCTGACCAGGCAGGATGTAGGTCATAGAGGCATCCGCAAAGGTGTTCATCTGATCAGGAGCAAACTTGGGTGCATCAACTGGCCAAACGTGCTCATTAGGAATAGGGAATGGTGTTCCCGGGTGAGGGCCGGCAGTGAGATCATCTCGAACCATGGGTTCGGGAATGCAGTCTACTGGCGTTGATGGTCGAGTTTCTTGCTTGATACGTCGGGCAGGGAATGAGGGCGCTTGTGGTGTTTGAGGGAGCTGCTTTGTCACAGTGACCATCGGTGTGTTGTGCTCACTGTCATCATCCGTATTGGATGGCACACCATCACCATGGCCGACGGTGTCCATCAGGCATTGAGATCGGAAAGGTAGAGAAAACTGCAAATCAATCTCGCTCGGTGGCGGTGTGGTAACGCTAGTGAAAGGAGACGTGCCAAGGATGAAAGCCAGCCGAACAAGGGTTGAGATGTCTTCACCAAGATGGCGAGCCTCGAGCATACGCTTCAGGTCACCGGAAGAGCGAGGGCGCCATGTAAGCTGCAGCCTCTTCTCCTTGGGCCAGATACATGTCTTCCAGATAGACTTGACCTTGGACTGACGCATCAGATTGTGCAGTTGGACCTTGTACTCCCAGTTGTTCACATCAAAACCGTCCTCGAAGTGCTTGGCGATATGCTCAAAGTACTTGTCACGGCTGGCCGAGGCCTGCTCACTGGTGGAAGCCTCGAACACGCGATCTTTGCAACTAGCGAAACCACAACCAAAGACGACCTGAGGACACAAGTCTGTCTTGGCTGAGCCGTTGGGGAGAGCATCCATACGGTGTGTCTCCTTGGCGTGGGTGCTGTAGGCTCGCTCAGTAGCAAAAGAAAGGTGGCAACCCTTAGTCTTGCACAGCCAGGTCACATCAGCACCGTGGAAGTTGTAGAGATGCTTTTTGAAATCACTCTTCCTGCCGAAACCCACAGGGTTGTTGTCCAAGAAACACATAGGGCACTGATATTTCTTAGATGTTGGTGTAACGTGCCGAGGCGACGGGTTGGAGGTGACATCGCATGAAGGGATGGGTGACTGCATGATATTGGGCGAGTCGAGCCATGTGCGATCGGCAACTTTACCGACCTCACCATCGTGAATCGAGGGAACGTCGCCTGCGTTGTCCTGCCAGGTTGATTCAGTTCGGATCGAAGCGGCATCGGATCGTGCGTGAGACGCCTCAGAACTGCTCCATGCTAACGAAGGAGCGCTAGTGTTGCTAAGGAGTGTAGATGCTGAAAAGGTCGAGGCTCGGGCTATTTTGTGTTAGTAGGCCTACATCAGTTGAGTCGAGCCAGAATCACTCACATGAAGCACCCAGACCGCTCAGAGCGCAGACAAGACTCGAGACACCATAGCGATGGGCAAGTCCCAAGAGGATCTGCTGGTCCTCTTCGGTCAAAGGCCTCACCTGGTCGTCTTGTGCTGGAAAGGGAAGCATGTTGCGTTGCGTTGTGTTGTTGGAGAGCGACCAAGGCCCGATCGACAATGCGATAACGCGCACTCAGCGCTCGAGTGACTTATCGACGGCGACTCGAACGAGGTCTCGTGTTTCAGGATTGATGTTAGCAATATGAGACAGTGGCCGACAATGTCACTGTCATCAAGCTGAGTCGATAGTCGTCGGCGCGAAGCGTCGCTTGCGTTTGGCGATAGCGAGTTGGCCAAGGAGCGTAGGTGAGGCGAGAGAGTATCAGCAAACACGATTCAGATGGAGTCGAGTGGATGTGAAATGAGGGGAAATCGACAGCCCGCGACGATTAGAGTGTGGTAGTTATGTCGTTGAGTCGTAAAGCAAGAAATGCTTTGGAATGTGAGGCTTGAGAGCGGATTAAAGCAGATAACGAGGTCAATTAGGTAGAGAAGCAGAAGCAGAGGCAGAGGCAGAAGCAGAATGAAAGACAAGTCGAGACAGAGACACGACGAGACACGCAAGGGTCCTTGTTTGAGATGGGGATCAGACAGTAAAGTATAGTGAGTACTTAGACTGGGTGCGAGGGGTGAAGAGCGAGCAGAATAGTAGAAGGGCAGGGGGAGAATGGAAGAGAGAGACAGTTTGTTTAGACAGGTCGAGGAAGGAGGGAGAGAAAGCCTTCTAGAAGCCTTCCTTCCTCTTTCTTCTTCGAATCCCTGACTTGGATGAGACATTACAACGGGCTTGCCGGAGTGATCGCTCTTGCTCGACCCACGCACACGCACACAAGCACACGCTGAGAAACCCATGTCCTGAGCTAGCCCAGAGGCTAGTGACTCCGTCCAGCAGGGGGCTACCCTGGCTCATCACCAAGGCCGTTTCAGGAACGTCATTCGCCCAGGGAACGAAGCCAAAAATGCAATTCTGTTCGCAAACGTCAATTCCTGCGGGTCGCAAAGACGAGATGAGATGTTGGTTCGAGTATGGATGTGAGGTGACGTGACGTACATGTGCCCTACCCGAGTACCTGACGATGGATCTACTGCTCCCGGCTGTCTATGTTCCTAGGGGAGAATGGATCATCAGGGACACAACTGCACTAGGCTGTGGTTTACACTTTACAGGCGGCGGACGTGCCTTACTCGATGCTCGATAGCCCTCTCTAGCACGCACTCTCTTCTTTTGGGGGCCATGTGACTCAGTCTGGTCTGGGTCGCAACGGGGGTAACCAGCACCAAATCCTGGATTGCGAAACCAGTCAAGAAAAAGCTCGGCTGGAGCTACCGACAGTCATCTCATCAACCATGGCGTAGCCAAAAATAAGAAAGGCAAATTGGCACTTCAGTTCCCTGCACCTGTAACAGTGAGATGAACGAGCAGTCAGCAGCTGAACTTGTTCTGCCGTTTTTCTAGAAAATGCTGCATGCAAGAGAGATTGCACTTCCATGCTGTCCACAGCGATACATCATATAACATCCATGGTGGATTAGGCTCTCTTACAGTTACCGCCTAGCATCTACCGGTAGGCGGCAACCCGTGGTGTGAGGTGAGGTCAGTGAGTAACCCATCGACAGCCAGACGAACCCTGCTTAGGTTTGTTTCTCTCGTCTATTTCGCTTCCTCTTCAAAGTGCCCGTTTGAAACCGTTGCATTGACAGACCTGACCACTCTTTGCATCGCCTCGGTCATGTCATGAGCTCGACCTATCTACTAATTAGTCAAACAACTCCGTTTCTCGCGATAACCACCCAATCCTCGACGATCAAAACGGGCTCACGCAACCCGCAAAGCACCCACTAATGGACCCCCAGAACAGAGTGAGAAAGAGAGAAAAAAGTGGACGGAGAGTTATCAACCCGAGCCAGAGACCACAGAGAGAGAAACTAAACTTTGACGAGCAAGAAGCCAAGAGACCACAGCCGTATGGGTGCTAGTGTGCCGTGTTAGCGCATCAGCAATAAGTCCAACGCGGGCCAGCAGACGACCCTGTTTCAGCGGGAAATGACGATGGGCCAATCTCTGGCTTCTGCTCTGGAAGACGGCGTCTGAATGGTCTGCCGAGACTTTACGGTGCGGAGCTGGAGGGTGGCCATCTGATGGCATTGGCTGCTTATGGGAGGGGGACATGGACACGGACCTGGTCAGGTCTAAGCTACTTTGGAGACCCCTTGTAAGTGAAGTTCGAAAAGAAGAAAAAAAGAGAGGTCAAAACATTGATCAATGTGGATACTCTTTGTCCGTACAGACTCGCCCAGCTGCGGTGAGAGTGCTCCGTACTTGACGCGAGACGACATATAGATAGAGTTAGGGTATATGGTATTATACATAGTAGCATCTCTCAGGCTATCACTTCACTGCCATGACGATGACTCTTCTATGTCGTGGTAGTACAGCCTCGTTTGCAGTAAATGAGACCCAAGAGTCGACACCGAGTCTCTACAAGGGGGAAAAAAAGAAAGGAGAACCGAACGTCCCGGTCTCTGGGATTCATCATTGATCGTTGACAGTTGCAGAAGTGGAGTGTCACTTTGTTGCAGACGCTGCATCTCCATCGGCGTTTTGTTTGCTTTGTTTCGTCTTTCTTGCTGACCGCTCCCCTGTGGCGTTTGCTTTTTCCTACCGAGATTTTCTCGAGCACTACGAGACGAGTGGCTGACCTGCTCTCGTGCTAAAAATGAGATGCTATGCTGTTGAAATTAATTAATGTACATGCAGCAGATGCAAGCGGCGTGCTTCGGGCACCACGATCGACACTGTAGATCCTGAGCAGAGCCTTGGGATTAGGCCTCGCTTCTGCAAATGCTGCTTGTTTGTCTACTCTCTGTTGCTTGTCACCTCTCAATGGATGAGCATAGCCATGTCCCTGCGCAAGGGCTGGGGTAGGAGAATAGACGCATTGATGAATCGTCCACCAAGTCCGATGCAACACGAGCTCCTTTCTTCTCCTTCTCCTTCTGTTTTTGTCATTTGTGAGGCATCCTCTCCTCCATCGGGCTGTTCCCACTTGTTCCGATTTGCTGGTTCTCCATGTATGATGCACCTCATCAGCAAGTGACCGTTCAGCTCATTTCCCCGCAACCACCGGAGTCGAGACCTGATACGACGCCACGATGGAACATGATGTGGGAGACTCGCACACAGCCTGATACGCCATGTTCATGAGTTACACTGTTACAGATGCACTCATGATCAACATCAAACAAGGCCCAGTGGAGTGAAGCCTCCGACACCACCATTCTCCCATTCTGCATTCTGTATCCGTAACGCCACCCCGTTCCTGTAGATCTCCCTAGGTCGGTTCCTGTGTTTCTACACAACCTTAAACTGTCCAACAAGGTAGTTTTCTCGTGTTGTCTCAACTCTGCGGACACGACTGAGTTGATCGCATGCGTGCTTCACACACAGACACAAACATTACCAAGCACACCACAGCCAACGCCCCAGGCTCATTCTTCTTCACCCATCCTTATCACCGTCTCGCAACCTGTTGCCTTCTTGGTGCTCCCTCCACGTGGAGGTTATGCAGGTCCCCTATCTCCAACATTATCCGTCATCGTCCGTGAGTTTCACGTCTTACAGCTGCAGCCTACAGCACAAAGAACCCCTGTCAAGGATAATGCGCCTTCTTTCTCTTGAGTGACGTTCTCGTTGATTTGCAATGTTCTCGAACGTTACGCCACAGATCCAAATAAACACAGCCCGTGCCCTAGAGTAACAAGATGTCTTAGGCCTTTGAATCGTCACTCAATGCCCTGCCCTGCCGTGCCTCGGCGTCATCTCAATCTGGGTTTCGTCGGAACGGCCTCCCGTGAGCCCCAAGTCCTTATCTCAACTTCCTACGATATCATGGGGATCCTTGTCCGGTGGGCTTACGCCTCCTACTCGTTTCCACAGGCACCGGTTTGCCTCACGTCCGTGATGCGATGTTTTAGTCCGAGCTTTTGACTGTGCTTTGGGCATGCCGCTCTCGATTTTTCATCCCAAATAAGGGCACTGCTCACTTGGTGACTCTGCCATAACTTTAACGCCACGGAACATTTTTAGAAGATCGTGTTTCCCTCTCAGGTCAAGGGAGAATTCTAGTTTATTGTTTGACGGGGGAACACCTGATTGATGACGAACCTACGCAGTGTTGCATTATCCAGGGTATGAAGGTGCCCAACACAGGTTCGGGCGTCAATGACCATAGTGATGCCTTCGACCATGCCGATTTGTCAGATGGCGCCGGATGTAATTCACCAACTTTGTCATGAGCTCCGACTCCTTGCTCATGTCGAGACAGTCGAGTGAAATTACCCTGAGTCTGTACCTCACCGTCTGCTTGAAAAAGTATCGCCTGGTTGTATTCCGACTTACACGAGCGTCCAACGGCTGATCATCTTGCCCAAATAAGACATTACAGGCACTCGTAAAAACCCACAACCCTGGCAACATGGCCAGTCCCGGCAGTTGAAGTCATGACGATAGCGTCAACGGCATGTTATATGAACTGTCATTCATTCCAACTGGCCAGTAAGCTGGTGAAGGCGCAGAGCTCGGATTTTGCCGTTGCTAGCAAACTCTATACCGTAGCATTTTAATCCAACATCAAGCCAGGTCGACCCTTGTTTCGGGCATATTTTATCCCTAGAAGCGTAATATCTTAATCGTGAACTTTGTCAAACTTAAGGACTCCCGGGCAAACATCCACATATCCGACGCAGCCGGCTGATCACAACAATCGAGTGGGATCTGGTATCAAGGAAGGTGTAATCGGATCTTAATGAGTCAGATGCCGGCATGTTCGGGTTGGATTGACGTTACATGGCCCTTGCCAGGTTTCCATGCCGGTACTGTGACAGCCTCATCAAAGACATACTAACTCGTCACAACTCTTGGTAGACATCACATCTGACCTCGAGGTCAAGCCAGACGTGATGGCACCCACATCGTCAAGAAGTGCATAGATGCTGCGGATATAAGAATAATTATGCTATTCATTCAAGCTCGGGGGGTATCAAATCCAACACACTTAGGCGTGCCTATAAACACCATACCAAACTCCCACTACCCGAACACTCTCAAATGCAAATCCCAGGCTTTTAGGTAACGAAGTATTCCATAGACTCTAAAGTGACCCCATAAAAAACAAACCCAGAACGGATGCGCAGTCGCCAGGTGGTGTACCACGTCTTCCGTCGAATGAGAGGTATAACAAAAAAAGAAGAAAAACGAAGGAATGTCCGGATGGTCAGTATGAAGCGAAGCTCCACATGACAATTACTAGTTTAGTTATATGTCGAGTCAAACCCAAACGTCAAATGTGGGTTCATGGGATCTGTGGGCGCAAGACATGACGCATCAGCCACAGAGGTTGTGATACCCTGTGGTCCATAAGGACTCGTGAAGTTGGGCCCTTGTAGGAATGAAGGATCCATCACATCAGTGTCAGCCATGTCAATGTCTTGCTCCGGAAGACTGTTGGCCATAGATCGAAGACTCCGCAAGTCCTCGGCGATGATGCCTCCGTTTGCTTGCTGCATCATTGCAAACTGTTGTTGCTGTCGCGGATCAAACATGGGTGGCGAGGCCATGTTAGGATATTGGAAATGGTGTGGCATCGGCCCTGGAGCCGCCGAAGTAGCGGGCATGGTGTGCCGGGGAGGTCGAGCAGAGCGGCCAGCACGAGGAGGGCCGGGTCTGGCAGTATAGGCGCGGCGTTGTGTAGCCATGTACGCTGCCAGATTAGGGTTGTGGGCTGTGTTTCCTCGGGAGATGCGAAACTGGTACTGATCCGCACTGGGAGAGGGACCCGAAGGCGGCAAAGGAGGCGCCCGGGATTTGTGTCCCATAATGACCTGGCGGCATTGGTCCTTGATAGGGCTGATGAAGTCTTCACGATACTTGGTGATCGATGAGGGTTCTGAGCCAAGGGCAATGGCGTACTGAACAAGAAGTTGCAGGTCGCCCAGATGTCTTGTCTCGAGGCGCTTTCGCAAGATACCGCTAGACTGGGGATGCCACTGCAAGTGACTTCGCTCCTCCTCGGCCCATGACGAGTTCTGCCAGGCATGCACAAGGCCCGACTGTCGGAGCAGGTTTCGCATTCTTCCCGAATAAGTCCATTCTCCACTGTTGGATCCCTCGTCGAAGTGCTTCACCACATGGGCCACAAAGTCTTTGAAGACAGTGTCAGCATCATCATCGGTGGGTGCCTCAAAAAGTTGGGCGCAGTTCTCGAAACCACAGGCAAAAACAGTTTGAGGGCACAAGTTGACCTTGACCTCGTCAAGAGACATGCGAGAGCCGCCGTGGGCGTGCTTGAGGTGGGTTTTGTATGCCGTTTGCCAATCGAAAACCTTGTCGCAACCCTTTTGTCGACAGAACCACTGAGCATTGGTGTTGTGGAAGTCCTCGATATGCCTCTTCAAGTCATTTTTGCGCGTACACGTCTTTTGAATGTCCTCCTCCCGACAGAAACCACAGGTGAAAGAGCCCTTTTGCTTAGGTGCAGGTGTCGTTGACTCATTGGAAGCCGGTGAAGTTTCATCGGGTGTAATGGATGGGCGAGTGGCCTGCGATTTGCGGCCAAGTAGCTTGGCAGTGCGGCCTGCCACATTCGAAATGATGCTGCCCCGAACGGATGAGTTGTCAGACGAGTACGTTCTTATGCTAGATGAGTCGAAAACGCTGGGAGTCTCTTCAGACTTGACGGAGGAGTAGGTGCTTGACGAGATGACGGATTCTCGATCGTTGACTAAGAGACACGAAAGTTAGCGAGCACAATCACAGGCGAGATAATTACTCACTCGAGGCGGCAGGCGAGATAGCCTCCTCTTCCATCAATTGAGCAATGCCTTCGCGACCATAGCGTTGCATCAAATGGCGAAGCAGCTGCCGATCAAGATGATCGTCTTGGTGGGATACTTGAGAACGCTGCGATATACTATCGGCGTCCGACCACGAGTCCGGAGCCATGGTAGCGGTGATGATGGAAGAAGTATGTTCTCCGGGCTGGAGAACAGAAGGTGGAGTACGTAGCACACGCAAGCGACGACCCCCAATGTCAGCCCTGGAAGTGGGCTGGACTTAGTGGTCAGGGTTCCCGCTGTTGCTGTAAAACAACGCCAGCGAAAACAAGCAGTGGATGAGGGAAGTGTGTACAGACAACAACAAGACGAGGAAGGCGAGAAGATATCGGGATAGGGAGGTATGTAGTATTAAAATAAGAGGCAGAGCAGAGAATGGGGCAACCAAAAAGAATGACAGATCGTTGGAGTTGATCGCGAATGAAAAGCCGGGGAGCAGGGGTCAATGATAGCGGGTAAGATAGCGGTATGCGACACAGTTGCTCTGGGGTAAGAGCAAAGATATGAGCGGGGGCAGCCAAGAGATAGATGCTCAAAACCGTAGGGGCAACAGCCGGTTAATATTATACGGAAGCACCTTGTGTATCGCGAAGGATGAGGGCGACGGCGAGTTGATAGACGAGAGGGAATATAAATATTAGATGAGGGAAAACTTGCCCTCAACGACAATCGAAGGAGGGGAATAAGTTAATGGATGGGAGGGCATGGTATCCATGACATCCAATGGGCACTGCCTGACCCTAACCCCGACTTGGCTCACGTTTGGGGGAATTCACGAGGCCCAATCGAATCCAGACCAGACCAGCGTGCCACTGCAACTCTCTTAACCGGGTCATTGGAGATCGATACAATACAAGAATGGTCGTCCGTGAGATAGCCTCAAGGTCCAGCCCTGGAATACAGGACCCGGCACCCATTCCCCCTGGATACCGAAAACGAAGCTCGGGTAGATGAACCAGTATATGGATTTCAGTTCCGGCAATCATATGAAGAGTTGCAATTCTGTGGAGCATGTGGGCTGTGCGTTTAGCAACGTTTCTCATCAGAACCTTATGCATTTGCTGGGACAGAGGTAGAAAGGGTCCCTGCAATGGCATCAGGATTAGGTTTCTCTGGCAATGACAGCTAACATTAGCCGGTCGCTTCAAAGGACAGCCTGCGGCCCGCGACTGGAGATTCTCATGCGGCATGGACTGACGATATGCAGCCAGTATGGACCAGAGTATTATCGACTGAGTGACTACCAAATAGTGAGAACACATTTCAACATCTTCTCATGCCACCACGACCAGCATCCCTTCTCCAGACTCAACGCTCGGGTGTATCCTGCCCAGACTCATTCACAACGCCGCGGACCCGGTCATTTTCTCGACTGGCCGTTTTACGTCGCATCTCAAAGACGGGGGAGAAACAGTGGAACTGATTCGGATCCGCGCCTGGGCTGCCCCGGGACATGTAACACCAGCTGCAACGCACAGGTCGTCTTAGGTGGAAGTATCTCGTGATGGGATCGCCGAGGGCCCTGGCTTGATCTGGATTCTTGCAGCTTGGTCCTTGGGGAGAGCATGGGCCAAGGCTTGTGTGTTCAGGCTGGTAGTTGCTTTTGGTGGTTGTCAGTTCAGTCAATGCTTCATTTCAATTGCTTGGGTTCAATATTGCCAGCGGTAGAGACTAAGATCTTATCTGAGACCTCGAGTTGCAGTACAGTAAGAAATCAGTGATTTGACGTGTGAGACTCACACGTCACACTTCAGACTTCCCCAAACCAGGAACGGCGACTTGAGCATCCTGGTCAGCTCCAAACAGCCAATAACAGCCTCGATATTCAGCCAGTCAGCATCACGTCCAGCCATTAATTGTGATAAGCCCATTCCCTCTTACCCTAATTTTGTGACGCTTACATTCCCCTGCATTACTTATATGCCAGGTTTGAAATTGCTCTTGCAGAGTGACGTGAGGATTTACGGATACTACCGCAAAGAAACGGTCTCACAGATCTCCAGGAACCAGCTGCCTCTCTCTTACTTTGTGATTGAACTCCTCCCACGTTCCCCTTGCTTGACTGTGCTGATTCGTCTGCCTCAAAGTCTCCAGCTCCCATCCCCAGGATCAACCCTACAACGAACCTTTCGGCTCTTCTACCCGCCTAATGGCTAGACTGGTTTAGTACGGATAGAGACATCTCTTTTTTTGCTCTACATGATCATACGTAGTATCTCACATAATTAGTTTATGACACTTGGACCTAAAAGTCACTTTCTTTTATGACAATGAATCTAAGTTCACAAGTTTTTACCTTATTAATTGTACAGGTATTGGTCTCCATTATGACTAAAGAATTCAGTATTTCCCCTAAGCCGAATGAATACGTATGACTCGAAGCACTGAAACATGGCAAGATAGCACTGTAAATCCTGGTCCGGCCACTAACATCTACCTCGGTCTGCTTCCGTGTCTGCTTGATGAACATCTTTGCTTTTATAAAACTGTCGGCCCGGAGAGTCGGGCAGCATAAACATGGGTCGTGATGGCATAAATGTCTTCACGTAACATTCATACTACGTAGACTAGACGAGTCGAACTGGAGACGCGGCCCTGTCGATCTTGATTTTCCCATTACCTGGTACCTGGCACCTTGCAAGTCGCAATGTCCAAGCTCTACTACTCTGTACGTATGCTATCGTCTTCTAGTATTTGGGGAAACTCTAAATGACAAGGTGTAGCTGGCCCTCCTTCATTGTTCCATGCCCATAAACGACACATCCTAGCGGAAATTTAGCTTCTCTTCTTCCGTCGGCCAACAACTACATTTCGGAGCAATCAATCTGCTTTATCCCTGGAAGGTTTATTGTCATTCCGGCATTTGGCGTGTGATCGCGTCCGGCACTTCGAAGCGTAGCCACCATGGTCCTTGTCCCATGTATTCATGGCAAGGATACCTTGAGCCTCAACCATTTCGACAGAAGTCCGCCGAAACAAAGCGCGCTAATCCCCTTTGCGGATGTAGATTCGAGAGCACGTAACATCGCTCACAACCTGCGCACAGAGACATCGGGCCTCATGTGGTATATGTACCCAAGTGCAGACTTTCTTTGGAAGTTTCTCGAAGCCTTGACCATGCTCAATATCAGTTAGGAGCCTTGTTATTGTTGATTTTACGCTTTAGACTCTGATGCACTACTCTACGCTATTGCCAAGCTCATACACATCTCCAGTCAGATCCTATCTAAGACTTCACACCATCTTGAACATAGTAGATGGCGCTTCCTGTCGCCGGCCGGCTCACCACCACAGACCCCTTCTTCTGGTCTTCTGTCAAGTTCCGCTTAGTAAAGTACTCCTTTTCCAGGGCCTGTGTCACAGCCTCGACTTTATCCGCAGGCACCATGTGCACACTGCAACCTCCCCATCCGGCACCAGTCACACGCGCTCCGTAGGATCCTTCCCGGAGGGAAATGGCACAGATATCATCCAGTTCAGGACAGCTGCACTCGTACAAGTCGCGACACGATGCTTGGGTCTCGTTAAGTAGCGAGCCTAGTTCTGTGTTGAACGCGGTTGTATCGGTAGCTCCGGTGTGAACAGGGTTCTCCAGAAGCTTCATGAAGCGCATAACACGAAGAGCTTCCTTAAAGACATGCAGAGCACGTTGACGGAGCTTGAAGCGTTCAGCACGGACAGGAAGCTTGGACATAAATCGCTTCTCGAGATCCTCTATTGTGATGTTGAGCACCTTTGCAACCTCCTCCCGGGTGTATCCTTCATCTTGTGTAAGTGTCTTCTCGGTGATCTCGATCAGCTTTTCCAGTTCCTCTTCCTTGGTCAGGGTCTTGGCTGCAGAGTAGTCTGAGCCATTCTGGTGATAGAAGAAAGTATCATGGAAACCTCCGAGACTGACGCCCAAGGGGCCTGCATCCTCGGGTAGCTGCGTGCCGGGCGGGTTGAGGACAGCGTTGAGGTAGGATGCGGCGATGCTACATTCAACTACACGCAGGTTGTAGTGGATGGGGCCAGTGACCTGCTTATTTGATGTGACAAAGGATTGCACAATGACGAATGTGATCTCGGGATTTGTAGGAGGAAAGTGAACTGGTTTGGCCTTCAGGCTTGGGCTGAATGAGACAAAGGTAGCTGCGCCCTTCTCGGAGAAGACTGAGGCGGCTTGGTCCATGCTGTTAATTCGGTGTTAGTAGGGGCGTGGTCATAGACGAAGCTCAAGGTTACATACCCTCCTGAGTTAACTCCCACGGCACGCTCATTCACAATAGCAAGCTCCGTCAGCTCAGTCTTGTCCACTGTCTTCTCGCCATTGGCCAACATGATAGCTAGTGAACTGGTGCTGACCACGGCAGCGCTTGAGCTCAACCCTCCGCCAACAGGCACCGTGCCATCCATAAGCAGATTCATGCTGCATGGCTTGAAGTCCTTTCCGTACTTCTTCCTTAGCAATCCCAACACACCCCTCAGGCCGCTCTTGAAGTAGTTGGTCCACTCCAACTTTGTCGCATCGATGGAAACATCCCCGTCAAAGGGGACCTCAAAATCTGCGGCATCGAACTTGTCATCTTCAACGTTGGCAATGCGGATGCGGAAGGTCTTGGCATCATCGGCGGCGGGTGTGGCAGAGACGGCAAGAAGAGTGTCGGCGGTGATGGCCATGGGTAGCACCGAATAGAGAGAGTAGTCAATGTGCTCTCCGATGATGTTGACTCGTCCGGGAGAGCGAGCAACAAAAGAAGCAGCATGTCCGTAGGTGGACTCAAACTTGCTAAGGAGGTTGTTCCATCGCGGTCCTTGCTCAGAGAGCGACGCAGGAGGATAGATGTCGCTCAAGGCGCTCGCAACGGGGACAGTACCGGTCATTTTGGGATCTTGATGCAGCAAGTGAGGCAATGTATAGTTTGCGATCGGCTTTGCGTGCTACAGAGGCGACAATTGCAAGTTTTTGTATCTGTCGCAAGCTGTATCGCGTGAGGAAGCTGTCGTTGCAAGGTTTCGATGCCCCGCAATTGCCCCTCGGGGGATCGTCTACCGGTCGTGCCTTGAGATGACGTAGGATTCCTGAATCGACGGTTCCTACAGGACTGAGGATATCTTGAACTTGGGATATTTATAAGAGACGCCGCGATTCGAGGGACAAGTCAAATTTCCGAGAAAGAAGTCAACTCTCAGCTCGAAATGTCTCGCAACTCTCAACTTCTTCCCCCAACCCCTCATCAAACCCCGAATATATCCCCACCTATCGGTGCGCAGTACAGCACTTGAGGGCACTTTACCGCGGCCGTCTGCTCGGCGGGGGTCAGTCTGGCTATTTGCACGGAGATAGGTGCGGCTGTTCACTGGTCGGTCCTTTAGTTGACCTGGCCGTTGATTAGACCACAGCAGGTAAGTTAAATGGTTGAATGACAATGCCGTTATCCGAGATCTCATCAGGTTTTGAACTCGTGATGCGAATAATTTATCGAGCTTGAGAGCACGGGATCGATCGATTTTGGGACTGCAGCCGAATTCTGGAGTATCACCTAACCCCAGCTTCTCAAAGCCACTGCGACACTTAGGATGATTGCGTTGAACAATGAATGCAGGCAACAGAGTCGAGTGAACACAACAATAACCAGTGCGCCTTATTCATGATTGTTTGTTTTCACTGTCATTCATAATGGCAGTCGGCTGTCACTGCTCAAGCAGCTGCAGCAGGTCACTGTACGTTGTCGTGACTTTCGTTTATCCTGCAAACGCGATTTACGATCGCCAAATGCTTCACTCTTACAACCCGTCTTCTTCTTCTTCTTCTTCTTCTCCAACAACCGCAAAGCCAACAAACGACTGCAGCGATGGGCTACCCAACTCAGAAATTAAAGCCGTTTACGCTGTACATAACAGTATCTGTTCTCGAAGAGCCGGCTCATACTATAGCTCATCGCTACGACCGTGACACAAGCAACCTCGAAATTTTGGGCTCAAAAGACCCTGACGGACTAGGGCAATGCGTTGTCGGCTCGGGCGAATTTGAATGGGGACTCTACTGGCATCGCGAGCTTGGTGATGGAACATGGTACACCTATCGCTTCACCCCGGCACCGATGTACAAAGGGCCACCCGGACTATACAAGCCCTGGGTCTATAACCAGGTCCATTTGAAGGAATCCCCGCGTCTTCACCATCATGTTGTCGGGCTTATTCGAATCATGCGCGTTCCTGAATCTCTGGGCGACGAAATCTCTGCATACATCGACTGGCTGGCGCCTATTGCTGCGACTAAAGCAACGCGCGATGACTCCTGGGCAACATCAATCTGCTTGCGAGCGCGGCTATATATGGCCAAGAAGCTAAATATAACCGATAAGGCAGCGGAAGAGTTCGATGCCATTGGGCTGATTTGCCAGTCGATGCAGTTTGCCTATCGCGAGGTGTAGTACGCCTTGGCAGGACAGCTCCCACGACCCATCTTTCTGCCAGACGCTGGAGTGGTGAAAAACATTTGGAAAGGGACAGATGATTCATAAGCTGCAGAGTATTCAAAGAGTTCGGTTTTCGATGAGAGTGAGTCGGGACAGCCTTTGCTGGATTATGCAAGGACTAACAATCAGCCAGCCCTCATCCTACCGCCATCGCGTGGCCGGTCAACAAGAACGAATGCTGAATCGAAATGGTAAGGTCTTGAGCTGGAAACATGCAAGGATCAAACAATTTTTGTGGTGAAATTACAAGGGATCACGAGATTACGCAAGTAACCGAGGCGGTCTCGAGTCTAGACGCTCTTCCACCGTCCATCAGTTGGCCTCATCGTTTGGCGCTCAGCCTCGAAAGGGGGTTTCGGTACGACGAGTGGCAGCACGATAGACAGTTAATAATGGAGCGAAGCGTTCATGATTGGTCTTAATTATGGAAAGCAAGAAAACAAATATAAACAACTTTTGCTCCCTTGAATCGGCCGCGAACGCTGGATGGGAAAAACAGTGGAGGATTGCCACGTGATTATTATCCCCGAGCCAACGCCCGCTGCCTCTATGATCCATGAACATTCGTGCCCTTGACGCAGAAGAAAGCAGCCAAGAAAGATATCGACGACCGTGAAGGTTCTTTATACATAATAGCGATATTCAAGATGGGACACCACAACCTTCGCTTCGATGGCGATCCTCACGCTCTGAGTGGAGCCTGGAGTCCGCCAACCAGCAGAGCAAAGTGAGACGTCACCTCCATCTGTGTACCTATCTGCTGTGTAATGCTAACCTCGTGGGTCAGCTTTTGTGAGGAGGACTATGCTATCTCTTTCTATCTCGCCGAGTTTGTTAATGCGTTGACCAACGTTACATACGGTGAGTCCTGTGCAACCTCACTGCAGGACCCAGAACCTTGGCTCCTCTAATGCTGACCTTTCGCCTTATAGTATACTTTGCCCTTAGGTCTATGTATGGCAAGCGCAGTCGTGGACTGTTTGCCCCGAACTGGGATTTCATGTCTGTGTCTCTCTTGGTACTAGGCTTTGGATCTTTCCTATTTCACGCTACTCTTCGCCAAACCCTTGAGTTTGTCGATGAGCTATCGATGCTGTTGCTGTCTTGGTCGATGCTCCGTTCCCTCCTTATCCTGCGACAGTCTTCCCAGAATGCTCGCCTGATCTCAGTCATCTTGGCTGTTTTCTTCATCTCATTCTCAATATTCTACGTCAGGTCTGCAAAGATCATCTACCAAGTCATCGGCTTCTGGGTCTCACTCATCCTCATTGGCGTACGGGTTAGATACCTGTTCAACTGGGCCAAGCCTGGCTTCTCCGAAGAGAATGTCCGCAGCTGGTCTATCCAGGTGTGGACTGCCACTTTCACCTGCTTGTTTGGATACCTTATTTGGAATATTGATCTTGAGTTCTGCGCCGAGTTGAGGAACCTTCGGCAGCGGATCGGACTGCCCTGGGCCTGGCTTTTTGAGTTCCACGGCTGGTGGCATGTTTTGACGGCTCTCGGTGCGAGCCAGTTTATGAACGTGGTGAGAGAGGTACGAGAGGAGGTGAGCCGAGAGGAAGTGCGCCGGGCGAAGAAAGCATAGGAGGATGATCACAGGTGTATGGCGTTGGATAAGTCAGGGAGGCGTTGGTATTTTCCTCGGCCAACACTTTGTTGCAAACTCTGTGCCGTTACTGAGGTGTTTTGGCTCGTGGTTCATGCAAACTCTTCATAACTCTTTGTATATCATAGACTGTATAGCACATTGTCTGGTTGGGTAAGAGTGCAGCTGGATCTACAACCTCTATAGGTAGCTACGTTCAGGAATGTGCTTGGGACCAGAGAACACGACAATCCGGCCAGTATTTCGACGTTCTGGCTACCTTACGTTAAACAGTTGTCCCCATGAACTCTTTTCGGATATGGCAACCGCTTCATATGCACATCTCTATCTCGAGGAACTCAAGAGACAGATTGAGCATATTTTACAACTGCTGACCAGTTACGTGAGAAGGGCTTACGGTCAAAATACGAGCAGTCGCTTTTAATTCCACACCTGGTAACATGAAGAGCAGATATTCGGATACGAGATGTTGAATGATTCTTGGTCTAAATAGCTGGTGAGATCAGACATCATTGAGCAAGAATGCGCAGGATTATGGTACAACATCTGGGATTGTGTAACTGAGGCGAAACATGAGACACTTGACACTTGGACGTCACTTCGGAGACTTGGGACTATGAGACAAGCTACCCCTCTATACCCCGCCGGCCTGATTCCAGGGACCACAGCTGCTTGGTTACTGCTCAAATAGAGATAAGTTGAACTATTCGGTATATCCCATTATGTCGATTACCTGATAGAAAATGATCATGGAGCCGGAATGGTGTGTGCTTAGATCTCATCGTCATATTCACATCTCCGGAAACATGCTCTAAACCGTACGGAACTCCGTTCCATCGATCTTCCGATGCAGAAAAGGAAGTATTCACTGCACCAATCATCAACTACCGTGAACCTGACTCCCCACGTCATTCGGCGCTGCCTCCGCCTCTGAGCAAAGCGCACCGAGTATCTCTCCTCAGTTGGGTAAGGGTGTCGATAAGATTGGCCAAGCGTGAAAGATCGAGCCATTGAGGAGCCGTGTGTGGCCGCCAACGAGAATCATGGAGTAAACTGAATTTTTGACCCGCCTGTCTGCTGCACTTGCCACAGGTGGTGGTGCTCTTACTGTCAGTGAATCTTGGCCTGTCTTTTACCTGTATTTTAAAGGAGCCTCCCCTCTTGTCCGTCCGCTATTCCTTTCTTCTCCTCAACAACCTCCACATCTCAAACTCACAAATAAACCACTTCAACACCACACTCAAAAAAACAACCATTACCATGTCTGGCTGCGGATGCGCTTCTTCTGGTTCTTGCGGCTGCGGCTCTAGCTGCACCTGCGCCGGCTGCCCTGTAAGTGTTCCCTGTTTAGCCTTGGCTTAACGCATGTCTCGATGGCGATGGAGGACTAACGGATACCAATCAAGCACAAATAAACTACTCTACTTCGATCACGATGGGAACCCTGATGGATGAGGCTTGGGGAATGTGAACATGGGCGGCTTGGGGACGACGATCTGATTAGCGATGGATCCACTCATTACTTTTTGTCGGCACCACCGAGTGCCATAGCAGATTTAAGTGAAGACCACAGACTGCAATCCGAACTCTTGACCGAGATGCATTGTCTCTACTTTATACCGAATACTCGAATAGGTAGTGTCGTGGATTGTTCCCCACCAAGCCTTGTGAAATACCTCTCGTCTCTACCAACGATTATCTGAGTCAGAGGGGAAGAATGCCAGCACCGGAGTCAAAGCTAAACTCTGTCTATTCTCGTGGGCTTTGAGCCTGAACATCGCGTCCCGCTCGTCGTCCGTGTAAATGCCCTGCATCGCTTCTGCCCCCTCACCATCATCTTGGACAGACCACTTCTGTCGGTGACGCTGCCCTCTCTCGTATGCTACCAACATAACCTCCCGCATCAGTCTTGCGCCATACAGAGTCATAGCCATGATCGACACTGCGAACCCTGTTTGAGCTGTATAGCAATACCCTCGAGTCTTGTCCCACGCGGCCGAGCACCCGCGTGTCAGGTACCAAGGATATGGGCTAGGATGTTCAGGGTCGGAAAAGTCGCTCGATGTTTGACCTGTGACACTCATTGCCCAGAGACCGAGGAGGATCATGTCGTATATTATGTGTACGCAGCGGGGAAGGTAACGGAGATGGGACATGGCAGTGCGAGCGAAGAAGGTGACAAAACCGAGGATCGCGATGGCGAGGTTCGAGGTGGGCAATCTGCACATTCGATTGTCAGAGCAGCTTCTATTGATGTATCCTGTGATAGCCATCGGTGGGGTTTTATACCTTTGACTCCAGATGAGAGGCACCTCAGGCGGTTCGCGATGGTTGGCGTAGAAATAAATGCGCTTATTAGGATTCGAGTTCCAGCCTTCTTCGCCTCCGTTTTCCCACAGGCTCGACCTGAAGCTTGCTGGATACGCAAGACTAAACAGGATCAAGGCTGCAGTAGAGATTGCCATCTCTAGGAGGATCAAAGCGATCGGCATCTTTGTCATGGGCGCCATCTTGCTTGGTATTTACTACCGCACGACTCCGAAGAGGGATGGCGGGCGAAGGTTCTTTATATGCACATTTTGTAGGTTCCCAGGGTACATGATAAGCAATGACACTGAAGTCAATGGACAAGTTGCGTTGTCTTGTGGTCGAAATCCACCTCATAACCTGGTGTCGAAACTTGCTCATACTGCCGCACCAAAGGATGGTCTCGTCACACGGGACTGCATATACACTAGAACATAGCAATCAGGGCCAGAACCATTAACCAAGGAGCCGATTTTGCAAAACTCGTGGATACCAGATTCTGATTGTGAAGAAGACGCCGGAGGAAAAGGTTGTGTGTCAAATGCGCCACGACGTCTCTGTTTGAACTCAATGTACGTTATTACCGGGCTTCCAGGCATCTTGTTAGCTCCCTTTGACACCTCCCTACTCTCAAGTTGGGCTTGAACATGGGTCAGAGCGACAGGGATGGCCGTCAAAGACAATAAAATGTTATGTTATAGCGACAGTGATTATGCCACTTGACTATATTAGTTGCAGCTTCTGGCGGTGGTGTAGCGACATTTTCCAAGGCACACTCACCACTCAGTACTTGCAGTCTCGAGACTCGAACGCTTATTTCTTCTTCCATATTCATGGTAAACGTGATAACAGAGAAGGCTTTGACATGATAAACTCTGTTCCTCCCAACAACCTGCCCGCAAGCATGATCTAGGTGAACTTTCGCTTGACCAGTCATCATTAATTTCGGTCTACCTACCCTATAAGAGTCGGCCTGCTAAGATTCGCCCGGGCACTTGGGAATGATGGCTGACTTGCAGTGATCCATATGAAAGCATCTCAGTTTCATTGATAATCAATGGTGATTACAAGAGAGCTGCTTTGTGTTGATTGGCTATTCTCCCCCTAAGCATTATTGCCCGAGGCAGCCCTGGAACTGATCGGTGATGTCAGGCTCCACCTGAGCTAGGTTAAGTTTGCCGCGTGCCGTGCCACCACCCAACACCATTATCACTGATCAGCACCAAGCATAAGACAAGGCTGCGTCTAACGTCCGCTCTTGTGCTTACTCTGGGCATAGTCTTCCTTCTCAAACTATTTCAACATTCACTATGCAATAGAACGACGAACATATCGATAGAATACCGCTCCACTATCCCCGACTTACCCGCTCGGCACGCGACCCGAGGTGCAATCTTCAACCATGTCGTCAGAAACCCAAGATGCGCCTGCTCTAGCCGCCGCTCCAGCAAAGCCCGCCGATGCACCCCGCCGATGCTTCATCTGTCTGACAGATGAGGACCCGTCAGACCCCCCAGGATCATGGGTCGACCCGTGCGGATGCACTCTCGAGGCCCATCAGGACTGCATGCTATCATGGGTGACGGATTGCGAACGCTCTAATAAACCTCTCCAGTGCCCGGTATGCAAGGACCGTATTCAGCTCGAGGGGCTATGGGACCCCCTTGTCGCTATCACAGATACTGTTGCAAACAAATTCACACGCGCGAGCCCCTTCATGCTACTATCTTCTGTCACGCTGGGCGCACAATTCAGTCTACAGATGTATGGAGCATTTGCTATGTGGGCTTTCTCAGGTCGCGAGGCTTTGGTAGACTATGTTCTTGGTCATGAGGTCTGGACTCATGGAGAGGCATCAAGAATCTTGATGTCGGGAGGCGAGAGGCTAACCAATGCACTGGTTCTCACAAACGTGGGACCAGCTCTACTGCTCGGGCAGTTGATGCCGTGGTTTGGCAATAAGATTTTCTTGTCCACGGCCTCAGTGGTATGATTGAATCCTGGTTCAAATAACGGGTACAACTAACAAGGAAACAGTACGGCGTTTATCATGCCATGCACGACGACAACTTCTTGACCTGGCCCCCCTCGCCTCAGCTCGCCATGGCCGCATTTCCTTACGTTCGAGCAGCGTACTTCAACTTCTGGCGCGAATTCGTCTTCCCTTATGAGGTTAACCTCAATCGACAAATCATGGGTCTCCCCCCAATTGAGCCTCGACAAGATCAGCCTCTCGCCAACGAGCGACAGCCGGAGCAGCGAAACGGAGAGGGCGGCGTTGTAGGTTTTCTCAATGGGCTCATCGAAGCTCTCGAGGGCGATGAGGCTGACGACGAGGGCCACGATGGTGCTGTGGGGATCCAGGACGCCGGGGGTGAGGAAGGTGGAGGGGTTGTCATCGAACTAGTCATTGAGGAGGTTGATAGAGACGACCAGGGTGACTGGGATGAGATGCCAGCCGAGCAAAACGAGGGAGGTCAACAAGACCTTGCGAATGACGAGGAACCGGCCCCGCTTGCAGTCGATGAAGCCCAAGGCGATTTGCCTCATGACCCGGAGCAAGCACCTCAAGATCCGGACCCGGATGCAATCGTTGCTCCTGCGCCCGCCGGTGCGCCTGCAGCTGGAAACAACGATGAAGTTGCTCAGCAGAACCAACACGAAGCTCCCCAAGCGCCGCCTGCTCGTCGTCCCGGCCTAGGAACGATCCTGTCCGGCGTATCTAACGCTATAGTTAGCGCGCTTATTCTTCCTGGCGTGTCATTTGCCATGGGTGAGCTCCTACGCCTAGCCCTCCCTAAGCAATGGACTGCCACATCATCACTCTCACGAGGAAGCACAATGCGACCGGGACTGCTCCAGCAACAATGGGGACGAAGTCTTGTGGGTGGATGTTTATATGTGGTAATCAAGGACGTCCTCAGACTTTACACTAAGTACCGCAAAGTGGCTGCCATGGGCAACCGACGGGTGAAGAACGTAGATAGAGCAAGGCGAAGAATCGGAAAGTGAGGCATTACAAGTGTATGGCATCTACAGTGATAGTACACTGAAAGTGGTGGAAGCGACGGGCGCTGGCATGACGATTGCATCAACACGGAGTTAGGGATTTGTACAGTGGCGTCAACCGGAGGGGCATAGCTACGACAAGGTATAAGGTACTGACTGGAAATAAACAATTACCTCTTTGACTGTTTCACAACTGTAGATCTGTACACTAAGAGACAATCTAACATCAATATCTTCTGCAGTCAATACGTCAACACGCCCAGTACTAACACAGACCAGCGTCGCAATTATAGTATTGAGTAATTTTGGGCTCCGTTGCTTACAATCGATATCACAGCTGTACGTACCATCTCCAAGCTTAATGTCGTCCCCCCACATCATCCTTGGAGGTATCGGTTGCTACCAGCCCCACGTGGAACCTTCCAGCCCAAACTCCACGACGCCTCAGCCGCGGGGCCCTTTTTTGCACTCTGCCTAGGATCAACTTACTCACCTCCCTCACCGAGCCATATTCTCTGTTTCTTGTCATTGGATCTTTGTTGTTGGCTCGTATCTTGACTCTCACATCTCTCTCTCCCTTCCTTTCTCTCTACGACCTGTCCTACAGGCTCCCCTCCTTTCGCCATGGTAAGCGCAAACCCCCGCAGTATCAAGCAAGGCTGGATACTCGTCATGACTCTCTTACAATTGACATGTAGCTAACTCTCTACTGCAGGCGTCTACTCACAGCTCCAAGCAGCGCCTTGCGCTCGCTATCTGCGATTTCCTCTCTGCTTCAACAAATGATGGCACCCTCACCGCCGACGACAAGGACTCCATCGACGTGGCGATTAACTGCATCGCCGAGTCCTTCAAGGTCGACCCCTCCGATACTTCTGCTGTCTCAGCTGCCATCGGGTCCCAGAACCTCCTCCAGATTTACTCTGTCTTCGAGAAGGCCCGCGCCGACAAGCCCGCCGCTGCCGCTCCTGGCCCCGCACCCGTCGAGCTCACCGAGGAGCAGCGAAAGGAGGCCGAGTCTCTGAAGTCAAAGGGCAACGCTGCCATGGCCCAGAAGGACTACCGTGCTGCCATCGACTTCTACACCCAGGCTCTGGCTATTAACTCTAGCAACGCCGTCTTCCTTTCCAACCGTGCTGCCGCCCACTCGGCCAACAAGGACCACTCCTCTGCCCGCGCCGATGCTGAGGCTGCCGTTGCCATCGACCCTGCTTACACAAAGGCTTGGTCTCGTCTTGGCCTCGCTCGCTTCGCTCTCGGTGATGCTCGTGGTGCCATGGAGGCTTATGACCGTGGTATCCAACATGAGGGTAACGGTGGCTCTGACGCCATGAAGAAGGGTTACGAGACAGCCAAGCGCCGTGTTCAGGAGATGGAGGCTGAGGAGGACTCTCTCCCTCGTGCTTCCCCTAGTGCTGGTGGTGATGTTGGTGCCGGGGCTGGTGGTATGCCTGACCTGGGCAATCTTGCCAGCATGTTTGGCGGCGGCAGCGGCGCTGGTGGTCAGGGTGGCGGTATGCCCGATCTCAGTAGCATCATGAGCAATCCCATGTTTGCCGGTATGGCCCAGAAACTTATGAGCAACCCTGACCTCATGAACAACCTCATGGGCAACCCCCGTCTGCGTGAGATGGCCGATCGCTACTCTACCGGTGGCGGTATGCCCGACCTCGGCAGCCTCATGTCCGACCCTCAGATTGGAGAGATGTAAGTCGCATAACCTACACATGTCACAAAAGAGAAACTAACAAAATTTGCAGGGCTCGATCCATGATGGGCGGTGGTGGAGGCAACCCCTTCGGTGGCGCTGGTGGTGCCGATGGTGCTAGCGGACAAGGTGGACAAGGTGGACAAGGTAGACAAGGTGGACAAGGTGGACAAGGTGGACAGGGCGGTTCGCAACAGTAGAGAGGTGGAAAATAGGGCAGCTTTATTATACCATGACCATTAGATGACGCCTAGGGGTGACGATTCATTGATAAACATGAAAACGCAGCCGTGCACATGCTCCTCATCTTGTACTGGCTTCCACTGAATAGAAACTGCAAAAAGCCATTCTCGTACTTGTGGCTATCTTTGGATCATGAAGTTTCTGCTACGAGGAAAGGCAGTTCGTTTCCTTGCCGCGCCACAGGCTTCCCTCCTAGTCAGAACAGCTTTTGTCAAGGCTGTGTGAAGGTTGCGAAAGATGCAGTATATTTAAGATCTATCACGAAAGAAAGGCTGTGAAGAGACGCCGATATGATCTAGAGTTTCGTTGTGCTTGCCACCTCTCTTCTATTTAACCATTGAGTCATCAGGCCTTCCTCCGTTCCCACCTTACATGTGCAGGCTGAGCCGGCCTCGAGAAGAGAGAGGTATAGTCAGTTGCCGGAACATCAGGCTTGCCATCAATAGTAGACAGTTTGAAGTTGCGAACCAAAGTAGCAACAATAACGCCCAGGTTGACATAGGCAAACTTCTCTCCAATGCAACGATGTCGACCAGCACCAAAAGGCAAGTACGGGCTCTTGGTTCCTTTGCTCACAATTCCGTAGCCATAGTCGATGACCTCGTCCGTCTCAGCTTCCTCCTTGGCCTTGTTGTCCCAACGGTGAGGGTTCCAGGTTTTTGCGTCTTCGAAGTGCTCCTCATCCAGAGCAGTCACAGTTGGTGAAGCCAGGATCACTTTGTCTGCGGTGATCGTGTAAGGGGAGTTGGGGGCTTGCATGGGTCTTTTGACTTTGCGCAGAATGGAGTGGATGGAAGAGTGAAGACGGAGGGTCTCCTTGACTACGTTTTGAAGAAGGGGAAGCTTATCGAGGGCTGAGTACTCAAGGGGTGGCAGGACACCGTCAATGCTTAGACTGATCATCTGCTCTCGGTAGAGCTCTTCAGCAATGTCAGGAGATGACGCAAGATGTAGTACAATCCATGAACTGGCAGAAGATGAAGAATGCTGTCCAGCCATGAGAAGTGTGATCATCATGTGCGCGATCTCTTTGTCGGGAATCGTTTGTCCGTTCTTGTACGTGCAGCTCATCAAGTTGGCTATCATGTCAGTGCCCTTTTCTAGATCATCTGCGCCTTTTCTTCGCTCGGTGATGATCTCCATGTAAACCCCCCTCATCTTTGCATGGGCGGCATCTCGGCGTTGGTTGCGAGGCAGAGGCAACCAAGGAAACAGAAAGTTGGCAGGTGTAAAGCCAAGATCAAGATCATGATACAGAGCAGCAAACTCAGCCGTGAGTTTCCTCCGAACCTCCTCTCCTTGTAGAGAACGAGCAGCAGTGAAGATTGTAATCTCGGACATTGTCTTTGCGACATCGATGGTGCCAGTCTTCCCCGAGAAAGACGGCATAGCTTCGATATACTCGACAACTTCTCGCTCGATCAAGTGAACGTGTGACTCGAGGGCCTTCTGCGTCAGACCGAACTTGACGAACTTCTTTTGCTCCATGAGCTTCGAGTTGGGACAATCGTACACGACATCGCTGCCAAAAACGGGGGTCGTCAAGGGGCCGTAGATTTCTTCGGCGTTGGCGTCTTGAATACGACTGTTGAGAACAAAGTCGTTGCCGTCGACACCGAGGCAGGCGACTATTTTCCGGCCGAAGAGGACGAAGGTGAAGATATCACCATGCTAGAAAGGAACCATCAGCGTGTATGTCAGAAGTCGAAGCAAGTAGATCTTCTACCTGTTCTCGACACTTCTCGAAGAAGCCGCAAGGATCAAGTCCATAAGCAACAGCATTGCCAAAGAAAGGGAGCCAATGGAATACTAATGGCGGTTCGTCTGGTTTTCGAGGGAGCTTCTGGAGCAACACGTTGATAACAACAATGGCCAGAAAGGCTGCGAGGGCCCATAAAGGGTAGCAAAGGAGGGAGAGCATTTGATGAGAGAGAAGAGGCTGTTTTGATTTGTGAATGAGTTGTCAAGCTGAGGGGAACAGCGAGTTTATAAGGACAGCATAAGACCAGAGAAAGACAGCAACTCGAGAACACTGTTCCCCTAATTAGGGCCTGGTCCTTTGTCAATAACTTCAACCAAGCCCCCTGTTTCGTAGCCAGGCTTTGCCGCGGGTCAAAGTCATTGACATTGCTATAGATTGTCAACATCTTGATTCGCTGAAGAATTGAGACACTCGGCCTTAGCCAATGATTTATCTCTGGGCGACAAGCCTGCATCATATCTTAACTAGGATCACTCTATATCTTCAGTTACGCGAGGAGTGTATACGACTGCTTTCGAGCACTTACACCGGCGCCGAATACGCGCTGGGGTCTTCGCATTCGTATTCGCACTTTGGGCGAAGGAGCTGAAGCCGTCCCCACGCTGGAAAGTCGACCACGGAGAAGGTAATTCCACGAAGTATGATAAATCATGGCGCTGAGCAGTGAGAACCAAGATTGTCATGGTCAATCATGAGCTCGTGGGGTATTTGTGGTGCACAAGTGTGCTGTCCCTCTGGCTTATGTGTTGCTTGCAGGGATTCAACTGTGAGGCTATAGTCAGAGAGCATCAGCATTGGTTGATAAAGCCTGTTTTGTCTGAGGCTTAGCACATACGACCATAGCTATCAGATAACTCGGGATCCCGTCCGCTCTCCGTTCGATAAACTGATAAGTGCTGAATTAGTAGTTGGGTCGGTGACGACCAGCGAATCCTCGGTGTTGTATGTTTTTTGCTATTTTGTCTTACGGGAAGTCAAACTGTACTATACATTGGAGCACTCAGTTCTGTTTGCCGAATACGCCTATCTCCTCTACCGCTTCTTGAACGGTGCATCCCTTCGATAATGCCACGAGGACGAATCACCATACACCCTCTTGTAGCCGAAAACTCCCTCAACCAGATTCAAGATCATGGTAGCAGAGATAGTGAAGGCACTTCCATATCGATTCTCACAGAATAATGTGAGTCTGTCGTTTTCAAGTCCAAAACCACAAGTAGCATGGTTGAGCCCTATCTCCACAGCAGGAGGCTACAGCTTGTTAGCGGAATTCTGCTTCCATGTCCGAGTTGTTTATTGCACTCACTTTATCGGTAAGATTCGGATTGAATCTCGTCCACCGTTTCAAATAGTCTGCCAGAACCTGCAAAGTCTGGCTGTGGCTGCATTCAATCTCAATTTTGTTCTTGCCTGAAGCATACACGAAGAGGTGGTACGGTGCATTTTGGAGGAGCGATCCAGGCTTCGGCATGGTATTTGGGTCTGGGAGATATCCAACAGCTGGTTCCTTGTTGTTTGCCATTGGCAACTTCATAGGCTGTTCTTCTGACTCGTCTGCTCCCACGTCGGCCCATTCATCACCAGTGGTGGAGTGGATGGGCAACGACTTGGACGGTTGATTTTCTTCGAAAGCTTCGAGGAGCTGTTCTTTGAAGAGCCCACCGAACTGGACTGGCTGATAGACTAGGAGCTTGGGGACATAAAGTACAAAGCCAAGCTGTGCGTCGGACCATTTGGTAGAGGGGCGTTTAGTCTCCGACACCTAAGGTATAACTGTCAGCTCCTAATCAAGATCAAAATAGCAGTAGTACAAACCTCGACTATCAAATTTAACCTTGAAGTCAACTCCCTGATTTTATTAAGGAGCCGATCCGTCCAAGCTTCTTGAGTCTCATCTTCTAGAAGCTCCGTAAGAACTTCAACCCAAGTCTGCACGAACAGTGCCACCGACGCAACCAGTTGATTCTTGTCTTCCCAAACATTTTCTAGTTCAGACACGAGGATGAACCACTGCGGCTCACAGTGAGCGTCAAGACCAAGCACACCCTTGAGCTTTGCGATGGACTTTTGAGCAGGGCTGTCGGGGTTGGTCCAGTTATCACGGACAGAAACTTTTGCTTTCAGAGGGCTGTTAACACAGTTAGTAACCCTGTCATTGCGAGTTATAGGGAATGGGTGTTTACTTACAGAGGCATGGCCCATGTGCGAAGATGTAAGTGTATGAGGAAGCCTTTTTGATACGTACAAAGGTTGACAAGAACGTTAGGGACAATGGCCCTATCCAGTATCCGTGTATTTGCATCAGTTAGTGAACCCCTGAACAACAAACAGGCTGTTTTCCCCGCCAAGAGGAGTTCTACCCCGCGCAAGTCAGGGTATCTATCACACGCTAAGAAGCGCTATGTTTTCAGCTTTTTCAGCTGGGCTCAACAGTGCAGCCGTAGATGGTCTAGACTAGAATTAGAAAACGCCGGTTTAGCAGCCAGTTGCCTGCTGATAGGGCTGTGACATTTCAGGGGCCCATATGCTAGACACGACTATAAAAGCCAGATGGCTCCCACAGCAGTGGAGGGCTCACTGCAGTGAGCTTCTGTATCACTTCTCAGCCTGTTCGGTTCGCATACTCCCTTCTAACATCATGGTCAGACGTGATCCCGTCGAGAAGCTTCCCCTTGCAGCCCGCAAGAACTGTACGCTCTTTACTCTTGATCAGTCCAGATAAGGCCACTAATGCACATACTCATGCAGTGCGTGATAGCTGGGAAAACACAAAGCAAGAGCATGAAAGCAGGCTGTCTGAAATACTTGGCCAGCCCTGGACCATCAATGTTGACCCCAAAGCTCTCTACGCCTACGCCGAGGCAGATTCCTGGGCCGCGACCTCTCCCGGCGACCTGATTGTTGGGTTTGTTGCATTGCGTTTCCTTGGTCCCCGGCAATCCAAAGTCATTCGTCATTCGATCAGACAGCCATTACTTACTTTTCACTAACTATCGTCTCTACTGTTTAGCTATGTTGCCGGTGTTGAATATCAGCTGAAGTATTTCATTGAGCAGAATGGAAGCGGAGCTAAAGATGAGATCAATGAGATCTGTTCTTCGCACGTTCTCACCATCGACGTTGATGAGACAAACACTGTCTCCTACTGTGGAGCAAAGGTCTCTCCCCAGGGCGAGCTCGTCGTTCTGTTCAATGAAGGAAACCTTGGAACCAACATCGACTATGCTGTTGACTCGAACAACCTCACCAAAGCTCTGAACGAGGCTTCTTCAACCGTGCGGCCCATGAGCTACGTGGCAAGAGCCTCAATCAGAAATGACTATGACCCCAACATCAAGCAGGTCAAGGAGAAGTTGAACAAGATCCTTGGCCAAGATATCGCCATCGTCCCCAACTTTGAGGCAAATTTTGAAAAGCTCAAGAGCAAGGCCAGCGCCGACAGCGGCTGGGAGCACAACTTTGGGAGATCCCACATCTCCTACTTCGAAGGCCTGGTCTCGCAGCTGGAGTATGACAAGTTCGGTGAGGATGATATGCTTCAGGAAGGTCTTCTGGAGGCAATGGACAAGCACGCTGTTCACTTCCGTGTTGTGGATCAGACGAACAGATCTTACAACGAGACTGTGGTCGAGGATGGTATTCTTTACCTCCAGGTACTGACTGCCCAACGATACTACGAAGTATACTTAAGCTAACAGTTATGGCAGACTTCCCCATCAGATTTTGGTGTCAACATACATCAGGTTTCAAGTGACTTGATGAACATTCTATAAGCGCCAGTCATGGGCTACACTCGAGGAGATGGAAAGATCCGTTCAAATATGATGTCTTGTGTTCAGTAATGAAATTCACGAATCTTCCAAGACATATGACGCTTCCTCGTGAGACACATAAACAACTGCAGAAGCCTATCAAGATTTCGCTATAACTTTGTACGAGAGCTCGGCAAAGGCCATACTACCGTGGATATCTGCTTTGGTGAACCAAAAGAACGATGGATGGACTTTTAGATAATTAAAATGATTTAGTCATGGACAAACAAGTAACAAAAAGGAGGCAGCACGGCACCATCAAAGGAACGAACGTCTGGCCAATAGAGACAACTATACGTTAATACCTGAAGCAAAATAAGCTGCCAAGCCGAGAAGACAAAAATGTGATACTCTTGCAAAACATCAAAAGGTAAGGACCGAGCGTGGATCGAACACGCGGCCTAGGGATCTGCAATCCCTCGCTCTACCGCTGAGCTATCGATCCTTTAACTTGTTTGTGTCTGTAGAGATGTTGTTTGTGCATATGTCTTAGGTACAGACGTGGCGTTGAGGCACAAAAAGAGAACAGGACACCTGTCTATCTCGTGGGGCCGGCACCGGCAAAAGAGAGGACCGAGCGTGGTTCGAACACGCGGCCTAGGGATCTGCAATCCCTCGCTCTACCACTGAGCTATCGATCCTGTTCTATGCAGATAAGCGACATAAATTTAGTACAAGTGTAGAGTTCTGGCAGTAAGCATTCTTTTCCCCCGAGCTGGTTCCAGGGTAAGAGAAAGCTTTTCGTCGTGACATGACCGTAGCATGAGTTGCTGTTATGACAAGCGCTTCTTCTCGAACATGAGATGGGGAGAAAATGATGAAGAAGGAAACTTGAGGTATGGAAAAGACTTCTGCCTGTTGTTAGACTGATAAAATTGTGTCATTGCATCCACAATTGCGCGCCGGGGTTCCGTTCTGGGATAATCATGTCACTGCATTGACTTGTGATGGTTTAGTACGCCTACAGTAATTGGCAGTCATTGTCAGTCTTTATGACTTCAACTTACAAACACTCTCAGTATGGGTAGAAACCACACCATCAGACTACAAAAATGCGCATATTCAACTGGCATTTTCAATGTTAAGCACTCACCAGCCGAGGTCTAGATGCAGAAGTGTCGCTGTGAAAGTTAGAAACCATAACCCAGAGCAACGGTTGACGAAACCGGCGAATAATGCCACAAGGCCGATAGAATGCTGTAACTTTGCAATGGTAGTGTCGTAATGACAACGCCCTTTACATGTTCCGTAGTGGTTGTATTGCCACAAGCACAACAGTCCAGGCTCGAAGGGCGTTCCGACTCACGGTAAACCTACAAGATGCAAAGAGAAAATACACACATCCAGTTCACAGCGTCTCAATATGTATTGGTAATTTTCATTAGTTGAAGCGGCAGCTCCGAACAAAGAGGAGCAAGATGTTGAAGTACCACTTGAGCCTTGAGTCTCGATATCTGAGTCTCATCAGGTCCGTCATAGCGATGATCTCGGCGTTGCGGAATTGAACTCCAGTTCCGTGCCAACCTGGCGGATCCGCCAATAGAGCCGACGGGGAGTGATATAATATGACGAAAAGTAAGTATCAAGTAAGATGATCATACTTTACAAAAGCCCAGCTTCGTCATTGATACCCAGGGGCACCTTGCAATACAACGCGTCCCTGAGTGACCCGGACGCCGAACCCCCTGGGTTGGGTGGTATCGTCCCAAGCCATCGGTTCCCGGTAAGTGCCAACCTTAATTGATGCAGCAGCAACATACGCTGGTCCGGAAGAGGCGTTCTTGTGAGGAGCAAGTGGCAGAACTTGAAGCAGGAGACAATGGCTAGTGTATAATACAGGGAGTTTGGAGACTAGATGGACAACCGGTTCTGGGCCCTCAACGGCGCACCAAGAGACAACGGCAGATGGTGTTCCCATTGGCTGGCGAGTCAGCGGCAGCAAACAACCCCTGGAAATCGCGTAGACGTGGCTGAGCTAATTCACCTTGGATGGAAACTGTCAATTATTGTCAAATAAAGGAGCATTTTGCGGAGAAGCAAACCTTCCCTTGGAAAAAACCGACCGGATGAATTTCCGAGGCACAATACAAGGGAGCGTTGCCTGATGTGTCGAGCGGTTACTCAAATGGGCGACCTCAAACAAAGACAGTCATGTCGATCCCTGAGAAAACAGCTTAGACAGAGTCGATCGAAATCGTTGATCTATCGCGAGTTCCGAGTTCCGTTCGAGTGCCGAAACGTCTCCGGGAGCTCCAAGAAGCTTTTGGAAACCAAAACAAACCCGGTTTGGTCATGAAGGATTCTTTCTCTGCCAATGATGCGCATAAAATCACTTGTTTCGTAGGTCGGATGTTTATAGCGCCACATCTTTCCCCTGTGTCGCCTTTGGCAGAGGGCCACGATGTTTCCCACATTTCGATCCGCCAAAGGATGGGCAATTTCAAGGGCAAATCTTACCGTGAGCAAGACATCCAGGGTCTTGGGATGAAAGGGTGAGACCAACGCATCACCATCGCAATCGCATTCCACCACAAGAAACATAATCAACTCGAATATGTCAATGCCTAGTCAAAGGTTTCTTAGAAGCCCATTTGGAACATTTCTGACTCGAGCACTAGTCGATGGGGTACAGTAGAATGAAACCCGAAACAAACGGTCTGAAACGCATTCTGACGTGAACACACCCTCTATTGAACTGTTTCTCCAATCTAGCTCGGACTGAAGGATTTGACGTGGGAGGGAGAATACGAGGGCAAACGTGTTGTCGGCAGAGCACAAGAGCCATGTTGTGCTTTGTAGAAGCCGATCACGAAAGTCGTTGTCCACGTTTCAAGAGCAAACACATCTGAAGACTGAAGCAATCGGGGATGATTCGTGTGACGTCAGACTCAATGTTCAGCGTTCTCTTAGCTTAGCCCCTCCCTACCCCTGATGATCACGGCGGAGCCCACCAATTGGCGACCAGAATCTTGGCTCTTCTCACGACATGTCAGGGCCCTCGAATTGTGATGAGCCCTTCTTGACCAGTTTCAACCCTCGCGTGCCGCGTGGGCTAGTGATGTGCATTAAATATCCCCTTCTGTAGACACTTCCCCGCCCAAAGCATCCCTGATCGTCTGTTGTCTGTCCATCCTTTCCTTTCAGCCCTTTCTCCATATTGTACTATCCATATTTCTTTCGTCAGTCCCACGCGGTTTTAAAGAATTTGTGCATCCCCTTCACCTATCCTCTTTTCTCCATCTCCATTTATTCATTCTTCATTCTCTTCTCTGATCAGAGGAAATAACAAACATTTCGCATCACTCGTTTCAGTTGTGAAACCGTCTTGCAAGAGGAAAGCTGTGCTCCCTCGTCTTACACTCGACATTCAAGACAAACACCTTCGCTCTCTTCCATCACCAGCTACCATCGCTCCCATTTTCACATTTCTTTTTACTCTACTCCACGCGCACCCATATGCAATCGCAGGAATACTCTGCATCACCTACGACACCCTCATTTCGTGTTGCTGCAAACAATTTGAAACGAACCGCCGATCAAATTCCTTCCATTGAGGATCAGATCACCAGGCACACTTATAAATAACTAATTTACTTCACAACGCCCAAACAACCCGTCTATTTGACGTACAAACCCGAATATTCTGACTGAAACGATTTGCCCAAGGGTAGTTTCACTAAAAAACAACGCATAAATCCTTCTACCAACAACCAATTCTCGCCTTACGTTCGAGACCAAATCCTTTAGTGTGTTGGATTCCGTCAGCCTGGTTGTCAACATCCTAGCGTGTTTCAACCGAGTTGCCAGTTTATTGTTGATCGAAAGGTATCTGCTGGTTGTCTGAGCTAAGCCACATTCATTCAATCATATAATTGAGCTTGTCACTCGATAACTCCACCATCCACCCATTTCGAACTTGGTAGCTCACAACCTTTACCAATTATCCTCATACCCATCACACTAAACTCACAATGACTGGACAGTCTACAAGACGATGGCTTCAGCTGTCTTTCCTCTTTATGGCTGGCTCTGCTTCAGCTGGATCCCTTACACTGTCCGACTTTGAGTCAATCAGTGACAAGTCCTTCCCATCAAACTGCGTTCAAGCCTACGGCACACCACTATCCCAATGCACACCTAGCGATTTCACTGGCGGCAAGGCATGCAGTGCTGCGTGCAAGGACTCGGTTCAACAAGCTCAAGGCTTCATCCAAGCATCATGCGGCGAAGTCTCAACCAGCTCAGAATCCCTTCTAAGCCGTGGCCAGAAGGGTAACCTAGTCGCTGTTCTCTGCCGGGACGTCGCTGAGCCTCAGACTCAACAACCTCAACCAGAACCCGAACCCGAGACTCAGGCGCCGGCTACGACAACAACTTCTGCTTCTGCTACCAAGGTCATGAAGAATGTTCTGATCGAGACAGGCCACTCTTCTATCCATGACACTTCAAACGGTAGTCTAAACGGACCACCCCTGTCTTCTGTGAACGAAGATCTTGCGACCAAGAGCACTGTTCTCGCAATCGACACAGAACAGCCCACTGGCTTTCTATCTATGCCCACCAAGATGGCGACCTCGGTGACTAAGGCGACCTCCCCTAGCCACACAGCACAGGTGACAAGCGAGGCACCAACACCAACACCAACAGCCGCTGGCGCTGTTCACACCCCAAGTCTCCGGTTCATGTTCGCATCCTTTGCGGTGTCTGCCATCATGTACATGGTTATCAATTAGAGTCTCGACTAGCAATTCATTTTCCCAACGAGGGACGTAGGAGTTTTGTCTTTTTGACCAAAGGAAATGGTAGGGTGATTGCTACATAGGCATGACAAGATAGATCTTAGCAGTGGAAAAAAAACCCACATCGAGTTATATATTTAGGTAGTTACAGAACAAACAATACCCGTCAAACTGAAAATTGGTTACATCCACTTGTGAACTTTGATGAATAGGTATTTGATGCCTTCTGTGGTGAAGAAAACAAATCACGGTGTTCCCACTGAGTAGCTCCGGTCTTAGGTTCAAGCGTATATCATATTGAGTATCTGCTATCTATGAAATCGATTTGCAGAGACCCTCTAGGTAAGTAATCTTCATCAGTATTACCTCACCTTAGGGCCATGGATAACCTAAGACTCCAATCTATTACTCATGATGTGCACAGGAAGCTCGATGAGTTGAGCACGGTCTTCAATGGAACTACGAATTTCTGAAGCTATCTTCGAATTATGCTTCCAAGCATTTACACCACCTGGTGCGTTTTCGCCTCTTGGCAGCTTGACATGAGAGCTTGGCCCTTGGCGCCCAGTATCACACAAGCCTGGGGTGCATCTCTGGGCATCTTGGCTGCACCAAAACCCAGGTTTTATTAGATCTCCAAGAGATATCCGAGACTTGAAAGAAAATGCAGCGCAATTGGCGTCTTGATAGAGATGCTTCGCTTCTCGCAACGTGTAAGAGGGCGCGGATGAGACGGGATGCCTTTATCGCGTATCACAGACAAACTGCAGATCGCTCTTCAGTATGAGCGGTGTATTGATATCCTGTCCGGTGCTGTGGGTTCAGGAAAGGTCCAAATCATGGGGTAAAGAGTCCGGAACTTTGCTGGAAGAAGAGTAGTGCGCGGCCTGCCATTCTTACTGACGTCAGTTCGACCGAGGAGATTATCGAAAGGGTTCAATTCCGAGCTTGGGGATAAAATAACATGTATTTATTTGACATCAGGCACTGCCTTTGTCAATTGCAGGGCTTGGATCAAAGGCCAGCCGAGTTCTAGACCATCAGAGACCTCGCTGGAGGGTTTCAGCGTTCCGTACAGCGATCACTGGTAGCTCAGGCATTTCGCGTGAGAATGAATAAGCATAATCATATCGATCTCGCAGCCGGGCAGTAATTAAGGTTGTCTAAGGTTCTGGCCGTTGTGGCGGTAAAAAATAACCTTGGTATGACAGACCCTCAAACCATGTGCGAAAAACAAGAAGAACCCCCAGGCCTTGGACTTTTAGTGGAACGGATGCACAAATCAAGAGAGGAAACGAAAGCCGGGGAGACGCTAGATGTCCAAGTATTGGACGCTCAGATGCTGCGCTCTCAGCGAGTACGGGGTACAACGACAACGTTCCCGTGGGGGTCATGCCGTTGCGATGCAGCTGGACGTTAACGTGCCACATCGCCGTTGATCACGCCTGCGGATCAGTCTTCGGTCTATCTCAGTCGAAGTAAGAATGATGACTCGCGATGAAAGAATAGTAGAGCCGAGATTGGCGCTGCAAAGTCGTCATTGAGGGGACGACATAGTGCCAAGAAATTCTGGTATCGTCTGGAGGATCCTCGAGTGGTCATATCGGCTGCCCGCAATTCTTGTTTTACTCCGGAGTGGAAATGTTGATTCGTATTGGCGACCGAAGGACAAGGTCCCATTTCTTGACGGAAGTGCTGGGGTCTAAGCGCAGGGTAATATCCTGTATTCGGGCAATCGCCAGACAGCAGCACAGTCTGGCTATATTGTGCGCCTGTTTGCTTTTCCGACTCCCGTGCTTGGGCGTCGTTGGGCTCTTAATCTCATTTTTATTGGAATCCGATATTGTATAACTATGCGCGAAAGCCAATATTTTAAGGCGGGAAGTGGAACCAAATCTGCTGGCATTGGAAATAAGGTCTGGGCGTTCAACAAGGGAGTTGCATGTAACGAACGACGAGCTGACGAGTAGGACGAGGCGTGATAGACCTCATCTGGACCGTTGTCGTGAGACCACTGTTTTCCAGTCCTGTCTTGATAGAATAGCATGTAAATGCCTCTCTAAAGCCCTAGACACGACAGAATAGATGGCCTCTTGAAGAATAAGTCTTGGTACTTTGCCGTTTCGTCCGGCTTGGGTGTCGCGAAGTCTGGATAAAAACTGGCCCCGCGGAGCCCCCCACTGAGAGGCTCTTGGTGGTACTTGAACGAACAGGGGTCCCCTGCACACTCCATGTCCTTGACCTTGACCTCATGGTTGTGTATTTGTGGTATGGGATGTGGTTGCGCTAGAAGACGTCCCCATCGGAGACACAAATCTCCAGCCGATGAGGTTAAATCAACCTTAATGCGTTCTGTTTCCTTCTCTTGCCGTCATTCTTCACAATTGGTCTTCTTTGCACGACAATCCTGAACGTTGAGCTTCCCCATCATCTCATATCAGTCTCACCTCGCCAAGACTTCGGTGGCTGCGTGGCGTGCCATCCCGGTTTTTACAGGCCTTGTAGCCCTGTGACGACACTGTTCAAGGCCTGTGCCGATTGACGGGGATCAAACCGGTCGCTCTTATCCATTGAATCGACTTTGTTGAGAATTTCTTGTTCTTCTTCCAACAACCATTGGACTAGGCCACATTTTCACGTCGACGGCCTCTTGTCTCCTATACCTTGTCGCTCTTTATCTAATCGACCTCGTGGATATTGCGCTTCTCTTCGAGACGAGTTGCCAACAACAATTGATCGCGGCGCCGCCGCCGCCGATTCTCGCCCATCGCGACAACGTTGCAGTGATTGCCTCTGAGATCGCGGCACCACACCTGCGCATTCGAAAGCCGACAAGGCCAACCGAACGACCCAAGTTATCACATACTTATACCAGCATTCAAAATGGCGTGGAGTCACCTCGACATCACCAAGCCGCACTTGGTGTACATCATTCTCGGCGGCTTCACCTCCATCTTCATGCTTTGCTCCTCCATTATCAAGGAGCGCATGTACATTGGTGAAGCCACAGTTGCTACCCTGTGCGGTGTTATATTCGGCCCTCATGCCGCAAACCTGATCGACCCCCAATCGTGGGGCTCTACCGATATCGTCACTGTCGAATTCTCCCGAATCGTTCTTGTCGTACAATGCTTCGCCGTCGGTGTCGAATTGCCCAAGTTCTATATGGAGCGCCATTGGAAGTCGGTCATCTTTCTTCTGGTCCCAGTCATGACGTTTGGCTGGCTCATTACAAGTCTGTTCATTTTCTGGATGATCCCGGCACTGGATTGGCTTGACAGTCTTGTTGTAGCTGCCTGTGTTACTGCTACTGACCCTGTCTTGGCATCCTCCGTTGTCGGAAAGGGAAAGTTTGCAAAGCGAGTCCCTAAACATCTTCGAGATTTACTGTCTGCCGAGTCTGGCTGCAACGATGGCATGGCGTTCCCCTTCATCTATCTGTCTCTGTATCTGATTCAGTTCAAGCGAGATGCCCAGGATGTGAGCTTCCACTTCGTTATATATGTCCTTCTCTACGAGTGTGTCTTCGGTGCTATCTACGGCTTTGTTATTGGTTACATTGCCCGTCACGGTATCAAGTTCGCCGAGAAGCGTGACCTTATCGATCGAGAAAGCTTCCTTGTCTTCTACTTCGTTGTTGCGCTCTGGTGCGCTGGCTCTGGTAGTATCCTCGGCCTGGACGACTTGCTCGTCGGATTTGCTGCAGGAGTTGGTTTCTCCAACGATGGTTGGTTTGGCGAAAAGACTGAAGAGTCACATGTTTCCAACGTTATCGATCTTTTGCTTAACCTGACTTATTTCGTCTACTTTGGAACCATCATCCCATGGGAGCAGTTCAACAACGATGTTTTTGGCATGCGGGCCTGGCGACTTGTGGTCATAGCCATTTTTGTCCTCCTCTTCCGCCGAATTCCTATTATGCTGGCACTGAAACCGTTTATACCGGACGTCAAAACATGGCGCGAGGCTTTGTTCGCTGGCCATTTCGGTCCCATCGGTGTAGGTGCCATCTTCGTGGCTATTCTGGCACGAGCTGAACTCGAGCATGACGAACCAGTGCCCCTAGCAGAGATGCCACCTGAGAGTGCTGATCATTATGAGCTCATATATCTGGTGTGGCCTATAGTCTGCTTTATGGTTGTCACGTCGATTCTCGTCCATGGATCTTCCATTGCCGTCTTTACCCTCGGAAAGCGCATCAACACCTTGAGTTTGACCATGTCATACACAGCTGCCCCCGAGGATGGTCCATCCTGGATGAATCGACTACCTCGAATCTCATCTCAATCCAGATCTCAAGCGAGATCTATGTCCGAGGCATCAATCGACGAGGAGAAGGGGCCGCAGTTCCCCCCTGATGCCTCGGTTCCTGCCAATAGCCCTTACAGCCATTTGTTGCGCAGACAGCGAGAGAACAATGGCGAAAGCCGCTCGTCCTCTGTTGTGTCACGAAAGCGTAAGAACAAGAACTGGGACGAGAACCTTGGCCCTGGAGGTCCCATTACTCAATCTGCCATCTTTCCCCAACGACAAGGATCTGCTCCCATGTCTCCTACCGACCAGTATGAGCATGAGGAGTCGCCTTCACAAGACAACACTGAATCTACTCTGGCTGCCGATGATAGCTCCAAGGAGAAGAACACTGACAGAAATGAGCAGGCGGGAGAAAGCTCTTCAGGTAGCAGTGGCCAGAAGACACCTCCTAAGCCTGTCAACATATATGAAGAGGGCCACGAGCTGGTTTTCGAGAACGAGGAAGGCGATGTGCTTGATGTTGAGCCTGCACCCGAGTCTCATAGAGAGGACGAGACCCACGTACCCATCACAGCTGTGAAACCAACCCACGACAAGCTGTGGACTATGTCTGGCTTCAAGAAGAAGGTGGGAGATGTCTACAACTTCGAGATGGAGAAGCGTAAGGATAAGGGCACGGAACGACGACATGAGCCCGCCAGAGCCTACCAGTTTGGAAACACGGTATGTTGAGTCCTAGGAATTTGCGAAGAGGCCACAGAACTGACGAATCACAGATTATTGTCGAAGATGAGGACGGTGAAGTCGTTAAAACCTATGAGCTGCCCACAACCAAGGGAGAGAACTCTGAAGCTGGTCCCAGCACGCCTGGTTGGGCCAAATTTGGAGGTGTATTTGGAGGCAACAACAGCAACAACACCCACCACCACCACCACAACAACAACAACAATAACAACAACGGCACAAATGACCAGGGTAAGAAGAAGTCTGTTGCGGCGAACCAAGCTGCCGATGACAAGGCTATCCGCTTCACGATTGGTGGAGTCGGTCAGCGCATGACCAAGGAGGACTTCATCCGTGAAGTGCAGAAGCTGGATTCGCGAACAAGAAAGGAGGTTGTAGAGCAATCGAATGCCTCGCAGGCTATCAAGAAGGTTGCCAAGCAGGATCTCCCTCCCGAGACAGCTGTCAAAGCCGCCAAGGCTGCGGAGCACCACTCTCACGGAAAAGACAAACAACCTGCCGGTTCCTCTGCACCCCCGGCTCGCCGCCCAGGTCTAGCGAGCACAGTCAAACCGTCCGAACAACTGGGCGAGACAGCTGTTGAGCGCAAGCGACGCTTGGCAGTCCTTCAGAACCAAGAGGATGAAGTGCATATGGAGGAGACAAGCGAGACACCGGCTGAGAGGAGAAGAAGGGAAGCTGCTTTGGGTGTTGGAAATGACGGTGATGACGGTGATGACAGTGATGACGAGGGTGGTGAGAGGGTGCCACCCAACAGACGAGGTATAACATTTGCCGATTCGACACGGCCTGGTAGGGGTAGGACCGCAAAGTAGGAGATGGACATGTGATGGAGTTGGCTTGTTTGCATTACATACATAGATGACGATATCCAGTATGATTGTACGGATTGTAGGGGGGAGTGATAATGAGCATCGTGCATTACTTAGCATGGCACACGAAGTCAAATCATGTTGCGAACGAAAATAGATGATAGGGGTTTTAATTCGCATTTAATTACTCTTTATAAAATAAAGTAGACATATCCCTCCATCCTTCCAAGCCTCCTATTGTGCTTTGTCAAGTGTGATATGGTGGATGACCATCAGGTCACAAGTCACGTGCATGGCTGCTGCATACTCAGGGGCTCAACCTTCAACTCAGCTTCTTCCATGTCAGTTTATACCAGAAGTTGGTCCGCAAGATGCGCTTCCGAAGACGTTCCTCTTTATGATTTACTCCCAAACCTCAGATTTCCATACACAAATTCGTGGCCCGATCTGTTGAATCTCAATGGATGCTGGTAATGGCCAACAAGACTCGCCGCTCTCAATAAGCGCCAATGTTGCGGGCATCTTGACGTTTGTCGTTGCCATTGCCGCAGCATTTTACGCTCGGCTCACATATTTACGGAACAGCGATGACGAGTATTTCCGCGTTAAGACATCCTTGTCGTGGTACAAGACCGAGTCCACATGGTTGGCGGATCTCGTAACAGCCATCAATGCACAGCATGAGAGTTTCCATGCATACCAGCCCGAGTATCAGATGTATAATTTCGTCATGGATGACTTGTTGAATCTTGAGAAGCGCTTACTCGACATCGTTGACGAGACGGAAGCCAAAGCCAGTATTGGCGATGAGGGTGAGAGATGGACACTCTTACCGCGGAGTTGGAACGGCCGCACAACGGTGGCCATGGCGTGGCTGCCAGTGCGGACAAAAGCTCTGGAACTAGTCAGGCAGCGGGAAGGTTTGACGGCAAGGGTGCAGTTTATGCAAATGAGTATGATCTCTTCTCGATTGCGGGAGCTGGATTCGAGGACGAAATGGCGGGAGATGAAAATGGATGAGAGCTCGCGCAAGCTAGAGTCTCTAGTCGAGTCTCAAAGAGATCGGATTCATCGGCTAGAAGACCTTGTAAGCCGGTTGACACACCGAGATCATTCCGATCTTTCGCGGGCCCGGATGTTGACAAACCCCGGAGTTAAGAGCACGGGGTCTGCCGAAATGGTTGATATTGGCGATTCCACCACAATAACCGAGTTGGAAAAGACAGTCGTACGTAGGAAGCCAACAAATTAATTGGATGTCGATTTATGTGAAGCCATATCCGTTCTTGTAGGCGTATGCCACCGCAATGCATAGACTTGGAAAGGCCCAGAGGATATCCATTTCCACCACAGCCCAAACCCACAAACATCCTACAGGAGGAGCCCGCTTCATGACAGCGATATATCCGTAGTTGTTACTGATATAAATGAGATAGCAGCCGGCCAAAGTGCTCATGATGAAGAAGATGGCTTGGCGAATGGTCTCTTGGTACCCTTTAGGCGCGAGGGGGAGGAAAGTCTCTTGGGAGTAATGCGGATGTAACACATAGAATAAGACGACGAACACTATAGACACCATTGTGTTAGTAGACTGCTTTGCCCGAGGTGGCAGGGACCAAACATACAGAGCCAGGCTGCGAAAGTCCTTTGGACGATTATAAACCAATCAATGTCCATGGCATACTGTCGCTGCACAAGTACATCAAAAGTGAAGTGAAGCGTGGCAATTACCCCAGTCCATAGTAGCGTCTCGAAGATACGTTCTGCGCGAGGCGATAAGAGGGGTCCTTCCCCGTTGAGCTCGCGTTGTCGACGATCGGCTTCTTTGAAAAGGTCGCGGCCTTTGGCGAAGTCGACAAGTGTTTCTTTGTTGGGAGCAGATCGATCGGGCTGTTCGAGTTTGATGTCTTTGGCGGACTTTTCTTTGCGTTGGCGGGCCATGATTCGGTGCAAGAGGGTGTCGTGAGATGAAGTTCTTTAAGGAGTAGGGTAAAGTTATAAGTTGGAGTTTGCTAAAGCTAAGGCCCTCAAGGTCAACGTCAACAGGTTACCCCATGAGGTTTAGCTCATAGAGTGCCGTCCCGCGTTTCACGCCACCGAGCCCCTACCTAATAAGTTCCTTCAGCCTGTAGCTACCTGGTGAGGCGGTGAACCGTTAGGTAGAGGTAGGCCTGTCCTATAGAGGGTTGCCTTAGCGATTGGCACTTGCGCCCTCGTGAGCTCTTGCCCCTCCATAGCCAAGTTTCACTTGTTTATTCTCGTGTCTCGTGCCACTTTTGTCTCAGCTATCACAACCTGTTCATGATCCGGGCTCAGTCCAGTTCTCGAGAGGATACAAAATTCTCTCTACCAACAGTGCAATTGAGCTGAGTATAGGTACCAATTTCTGCTCACAGCTCTTATAGACCTTGCGCTGCTGTAGCGATCTATCTATTTATCCATCCATCCACCCACCGACGATCCAAGTCGCAATCCTCTAGCGACAACGCCTGAACACCCGTCGCAAAACGTAGCTGTAGCCTCGTCAACGAAACAACCGCCGACATGAACGTTCTCCACATCTTTGCAGGCCTCGCTGTTGTGGTGCCGGGCATCTACATGTTCACAGCCAGCACTGCCCCATCGACCATCAAGAACAAGCGTGTCTGTCTCTTGATTGCGCATCCCGACGACGAAGCCATGTTCTTCTCGCCAACCGTCCTCGCCCTCACACGACCCGAGAACGGAAACCACGTCAAGATTCTATGCCTGAGCACTGGTATGAGCCGACTGCAACGACCCGTGCTTTGCGATCGCATCGTGATGCGACTACACAACTTGGTTGAAAGCAGTTTTGGCTGATGGTGATTTTGGCGTGTTATAGGAGATGCCGACGGACTAGGAGACGTTCGCAAGCAGGAGCTGGTCAAGAGCGGTTTGGCGCTGGGACTCCAGAACGAGGATGATGTGTTTGTGGTGGATAACCCGTATGTTGAAGCCTTGGGCACCGATGATAGCTGTTCAAGAAGCTAACGGACTGCCTCACTCTACAGCACCGATTTCCCTGACTCCATGACGACAATGTGGGACAAGAACTTGATCGCTCGTCTGCTGGGGAGCACCTTTGCGCCCAAATTCGGCCACGAGCGTAAGAACAACATGAAGCCCACGGCTAACATTGACATCCTCGTCACTTTCGACAGCCACGGCGTATCTTCTCACCCCAACCACATCTCTCTTTACCTGGGAGCCCGCTCCTTCATCCAGGCTCTCACCACCACCGAGTCGGAGTGGCCAAGCCCTGTCGATCTATACACCCTAACCACTGTGGGCGTTGTGCGCAAGTACTCTGCTTTCATGGACTTTGTTCCTACACTGCTCTCGTGGGCTGGTGTCAAGAATCAGGACGAGGAGCGCCCCGAGGGTCTCGTCTTCATGAACCAGCTTGTTGGTCGCGGCGCATACGGCACCGCCTGGAGCGCCATGACCCAAGCACACAGGAGCCAGATGGTCTGGTTCCGATATGGCTGGATCACCCTCAGCCGATATATGGTCATCAACGACCTACGTCTCGAGAAGGTCAAGCCGCAGTAACCAAAATGAAATGCAAAAGAACCGCATGGCCCGGGGAGTTTGGAACTCAGCTTGAATATCTGTTACTATTTGTGTGTACGACGTTGGCGTACGATTTGATTTTATACCTTGCTTGCATCTAAACATGAATTTACGAGAACAAGGCAAATTGTCCATATTGATCCAATACAGTTGACGGTCAAAATCAGGTTGTACACAGCATGGAAATTTGAAATGACAAATTCCATATTACGAATACCGTCGTCTTTGAGGTTCTACGATTCTGTCTACCCAAACGCCTTGAATGCAACATGATCTTCGTGCAATCTTTGTCTCATTAGGTTGACTTGATGGGCTTCTTCTGCATAACCTGCTTGAACACCTGCAGCGCAGTCTCGGGTTCTGTTCTGTCGTTAGCAGCCATATTGAAGAGCCTACGGGTTGTACTCACGATAATACGCCACTGAATGGCCAGCCCCCCAGACCTTCAAGAAGGACAGGTTCTCAACAGTCTTGTATCGACCGTGGGCTTTGCCGTCTACTGTGTAGTTGCTGAATGGCGCTGCTACAAACTTTTTCTGGCCTGGCCACTCAAGCGCATAGGAAGCCCAGAGAACACCCTCCCAGTTGCAGATCCAATCTGAAGGTGATCAAGTCAGTACACCGCGCTTCGTGTGTCACAAGCTGCCAACTTACCGGTATCTCCGGCCCAGATAACCGTGTTGATACCACGCTTCACCACATCGGCCAAAGGCCCGACATATGAGCGCGCACCTGTACTCATGTAAGTGTTTCTTCCTGGGCTCGTCCTCTCGGGGCACTCACCGTCTCCCATGGTCGCCATGTTTGCATAAACGGTGTCACTGCACTCGGCGAACCGGGTATTCGCTCCAATCGCATCCATAACCTCAGCCCGTGTGATGTATTCAAGGAACGTCTCTGGCGGATCAACATCATCTCTTCCAATGCGCACATCGTACACGTTGAAGTCTGTTCGGCTTGCAATCTCAAGGTTGGTGTACATCTGTGTGTTACACGCTTCATCGGCCTTTGCGCATTCGTCATCCTGGCCCTCAAGCTTGGTACAATTATTGAGGGCAGGCAAGCAGTACTTGTCGTAATAGCCAATAAAGCGATCCAGGAGCGTGTTATCAAGGATCTGCTTGTAGGGATTGCGGTTCGCATATGTTGCGTAGGACTTGAACTGCCGCTTAGGGTCGATCCAGCCGTTGTTGATGCCCAGCGCAACCATGTCGAGCTTGTGGCCGTCGACATCGCCCTTTTCGATTTTGTCATTCTGTTTGAGGAAGTAGTCGGCGAACTCAGGGCCGTAATGTCCACCATACGACTGCGTAAAGAGTCCAAAATCTCGCGACTTGTACTTTGGGAATTTATCCAGAAAGACCTGCATGAACTTCCAGATGTAAGGGGCTGCTTGCGCCGTGGAGTTGACATCTTCGGTGCCAACGCTGAAGCCAGAGCCGATAGGTTGGTCAATGTAGAGCATGTTTGCGTATTCGTTCCAGGAGTGAGGGTTAAGAGTTGGTTCGGTGTCGTTGTTGACAAAGTGGCATGGCCCATGTTCCGTGAAGAGGCCGATCATGGAGGAGCATCCAGGGCCACCGTTGAGCCAGATGGCGAGGGGGGCATTGTCAGCATCGTGACGGGCCTCGAAGAACCAAAACCACATGCTGTGGTTTGTGCCTACACTCGTGATGTTAATGCATGGCCTCAGTGCCCTGAGACTGGGCTTACGTACCGACGGACAAGTATCCCGAGTATTGCCCAACTCCAGGCGTCGTCTCACAGATTCCCGAATTGGTCACATACTCAAGCTTCGAATTGGTCGCAGCGTGCTCGAACACGGTAAGCCCATGACGTTCCAGCGTGCGGAACTGTTTGCTATGAGGAATGATACCACTCAGGGCGTTGACTGAGCCGGCAAGGCCCAGCAGAGCCGCCGAGATGAACGAGAAGCGCATCGTGAGAAGCGCGGCTTAACTTGTCTGGTGTTGCAGAATCGCTCTTCCCCAGCCCAAGAAGCAACAGGCGTGGGCGGGCGTCTACTCTTCTACTTATAAACCATCTCGTCACCGTGGGACAGGATGCGAAATATCCTGGTTACCCGTCGCTTATCCCTTCCCTTGTTTCTCCGATTGATTAAGCATGTTCCAAAACAACAGTGGCGCGCTTGGACTGATATGTCCAAGCATAACTCCTCCGTTTCAGAATCCGGTGAAATACTTTCTCTGCTACTTGGTCTCGGCTCTAGAGTGGACATATTAAGGCAATGGTGTATGGATGAAGGATATGAAGGATATGAAGGATCTTTATTAATCATTACACGAATGCAACTTGCAAAAACAACAACCCTTGTTTGGTAGCATAGTAAAACTTCCCAACGAGGTTCCATGATCAGCAGGGCATCTGCTGCTACAGGGCCAATTAGCTATGTAGAACAAAGAACAAGGCAAGTAGGCAACCGTATGCCATGGAGCCAACACTGACAGGCGAATAGCCACACGTATTTTGCAACGTCGACCTGGACAGCGATAACTCGTACTATTTCTCTGATACTGGATCCTGTCAATAAAGAGCCACGTTAGACGTGTTTGGTGGCTCGAGTGTCGATTTCCTATTGATGTACATCCAAAAACAGTTGACAATAAGCCAACTCCTCGGCCAGAGACCACTCCCCCCTCTCTTGCAACAATGAACCGACCTCTCTCATCTTCTTCATGTCTGTATTGCCCTAGTTTTACCAGTCAGTTTTTGGCATCGCATCAACATGTTCTCCGGTGACCTGACCTTCGTGCGCCCACGCAGAGCTACAGCACTCAAGAGTCAAAATGCCACTGCGATTCCGCTGCGCAGCATGAATCCTGTCGAACTCGAGGAAAGCCCAGTGGAGAACCACCATCGAAATGAGGGCAGATACCCCAAGGAGAGGCTCCCCAAGCAACTGCTGTATCAACGAAACAACTTCTCTGCGGTCTCGAACTAGACAATCATGCATACCCTGCTTCTCTTCGACTCATCGCCTTGAATTGGCTTCACATCTGTCGCGCAGTACAAGCTTCTCAGTTTGCCGTACACTGCCAGATGCTGCTGATGTTGTCGACGCATACACCGCTGGAGGAAACATCTGGGTGAAAAGGCAAGGCATTGGCAACCAAAGAGGCAAAGTAGGCAGATTTTTTTATCGAGACTCGGTGTTTCTTATAGTCCTCATCTATGACATATCAAATAAATATCAGACAAAGTCATTCGTTCATAAGTAAATAACGCTGTTCCTAAATATCTATGGTATATCCTTCATGTAGCGCCCGTTCAAACAATACCCACCTCACCACATACAAAACCAGTCCTTTTCATCAGCTGTACTTAGAAATGTACACTTCGCTTCTTATTAACCTTCTTCCGCTTGTCTTCATCCTTTCGACTGCTAAAGAATCCACTAACACTCGCCGCCGCAGGTCCTGTATAAGGGGCCGCTCCTTGCAAAAGGCCACCCAAACCATGGCGCTTCTTGCCATTCTCACTGGGACCCGGCTGCGAAGGCTGCGCTTGGGAGGGAGGCGGGGCAAAAAAGTTAGGCTGGGATTGACCGTTCGGTGTCGGCCCAACGCTGTTGGGTCTCCGGGGCAGATTGGATGAGTTCTGCGGAACGTTCAATGCGCCAGAAGCGAACTGAGGTCGCGGAGGTAATGGCGGCGAAGGATGTCCAGGACTCGTCGGGCTCTCAAATTCTTGACCCGCCAAGCCGTACTCTCGACGCAACCGTTCTGTCTCCTTATCGACCTCAGCGTCTCGCTTCTGACGTTCTTGTTCTTCTGTCTCAAGCATCTTTTGGATCCTCTTGCGTTCCTCCTCCTCTTGCTTCTCATGTTCGAGCCTTTTTCGTTCCTCCTCCGCCACCATTGCTTGCAACCGTCGTGTTTCGGCTTCAACCTCGGCCTCGCGTTGGGCATTGTTGTTTGGCGGCTGCGCGGGAGCCTGCGTTCGAGAAGGTGACGATGGTCGGTTGTTGTTCAGAGCCCCTGCCATCGCTGGACCTGTAGAGGAATTGGCTGCCGGCCTGGAATCCTGACGACGTCGGCCATTGGATGAGGCGAGGAGGTGGAAAGGATCTTGGCTTGGATTCAGATATAGGTCTTTAATAGTCTCGGCGCTCATGAGAAGAGTGATTTCGAGGCCTCTCCGATCCTCGATCTCAACTCGAGCCATGTTAGGTTCATAGATGGTCAATATCGAGTCGTGCTTGGCTCGAAAGAAAGCCACTGTAATATCAGGTTCCTTGCTCTTCTTGCCACCCACGTTTCTACCGGTCATGTAACATGTCATGTCTTTACTCAAACGACCATCGCGCTTCCATCGAAAGACTACCTTAGGGACCAACTCAGTGATAGATGGTCGATTCTCCTGGTCGATCCGGCTGGCGCTGGGTAGCTTGAAGGATCTCTCGGGGAGTTCAAACTCCCAAACATCCGTCTTCCCCCAACTGCCTGGGTGTTGCTTGACAGCGATGGCTTGGTCTGGGTTGTAGAGCGAAACAGCAAAGCTTTCTGGGGTAACTGGTGTCTTGGGCGGGGGGTTGCCATTTTGCGCGCGGATTTCGGCGGCGGACAGAGTAGGTGCGACCCAGTCAGGCTTGACGCCGACCTCTGCGTATATCACGGAAGTGTTTTGCGAGTCGAATATGCCGAGCGCATATTGGCCATCGGCATCGGAGGGAGACGGTCGCTTCAGGAGGTATTCGGGCGCAGGGTCTGATCCGTTGTGCGAAAAGTAGAGGATGTTGTTGAGCGGGTTCTCTGATGACGTTTTGAAACGGTACGTCGGGAGGTTTTCGTCGAGCATCTTGCCGACTGTATTCTTTATCTACAAGTAAAAAATGCGGCTTGTTGGATTGGTGTCGCAAAGCCGACTCAGGAGATGACGTAGTAGTCTTTCGGATTTAACACACGTATAGTATGAGAGCCAGGGTCGCTAAAGATTTGTCGCAGATGGCGCTGAAAGCTTTTGAAGCAACGATAGGAGCAACGAGTGGTAGTTATACTTGGCTGTGGGTAGTTGAAAGGGAAAAGCCCAACAGACAATTGCGCGGCAGGCTGAGACTGAGAAGGCGGGGCTGCCTTGAAGGTAATTATACGGCCTGTGACTGCTTAGGAGGGTCACGGGGACTTAAAGACTTGGCTGGTGAACGGGTATCAAAAGAAATAAGCGTAAAAGATGCCAATGAGAGAGCGTATTTAGAGTAGAGAGACGAGGCTATTCTATTTCAGAGATATCGAGACAGAAACCATTCCTCTATTTAAGTCGCTATTGAACTTGCTCGTTCTCGCTTCAGCTATGTACCAGATGCGCCCAACGCCACACCCGCTCTACCTTATTTAAAGAGGCTGTGCAGTCTGTACCATGGCTCATTCGCTGCTATTCTGGGCCTGATCCATCGGATTGCGATAGTCCGACAGGAAGCCTCGTAGCGATCAGCTGCCAATGGCGACTCCGCCAATAGGTGACGCTGGGCATTTTAAGCATGTCTATCTCCCAGCTAACGCGCGTCCAATGACAACCAAACTGTTTGAGCCTCACCGTCTGCGTCAGCTCTGAGTGCAGCATTATCAGATTGATCTATTGCGCACATTGATTAGCAGTCAAGTCACTGCATGATCTAAGATGTATGATATGTTTTACGTTTATAGAGAGCCAACATTCTCTACTGTTCATCTGTACGTCTAGGAGACTATAAAAACTCCATGTAATGCCAAAAGCAAAACCCCAGCTACCTGATTCATGTCCTCCAATGTAGAACTGTCAAGACCAACTCTAAGTGTTTGAACATACCTTCAACGCCTTGTATCCAATGCAAATGCCACATTCGGTTCATTACGCCTTCTCGTGAGTTTCATACCATGATTGTTTTATGGAAGCTCATCCATGCCTTCTGCTCTGCGCCTTTGCACAGGCGCCCAAACTTTGCATAACGACCATCATGAGCCATAACTGGCACGAGGAGTTGCGATAGTTGTTTCCAACTTCTCTGCTGCGGGTGTACGACCCTAAAAGACCCAGCAGCCCAGATAGCCCAGATAGCCTCATGTAGTGGTATGTCCCACTCATGCTGTACGTTAGCGCCCAAGGCCAGCCTTATTTTCGTATCTCGCATGCTCCCTGTCCACATTTTCGTGCACCCATGTCGCATCAGAGCACTCTTGTAAGCTTTGTCGCTCTATCCTTCCTCTGGAAGTGTCTTCCCTTAGTCGAAAGTGTCACGTACGAACTCAAAGTCCTTCATCACCATCGTCCAATGGCGTCGCTCTCACTATGACTATGCGGGCGGTGGAGGATTCGCTGCATTTTCTTCTTCATCTGCTGCAGGGAGTCCTCTGCGCGTCCGTCGTCTTCGGCGCTGGTTATGGAATCGTGGTCGACAGCACGGGTACCAACAGCAAAAGAAGCATGCGACAACCAGTCCAATGGCCAGACCGATCAGAAAGCCACGCATGATCTTCTCCCCATTCGAACCTCCTTTGGCGAGACCCATGAACTTATCGCGAAATAAGTCATCTGCGAATGAGTCTTGGGGAACAAGATTCCCCGTGCTATCTGCTGTTGAGGATTGGTCATCCTCTGGCGATGAGGAGTGCTCGCCACGGGGAACGAGAAGCCATCTTGGTGAGATTGATATCATGCCGAAACCGGGGACGGCAAGCAATGTTAGTCGCCGGGAGAGCGCAAGTGGCGAGCAGGCGAATTGAGAAGAAAAATAAGCTTAGAATTCCTCTATTATGTTTGGCTGGTGACAGAAATAAGAGTAAGTTGTGAGACTTGAGAAAACAATGGATTGGTAGTTGTCGGGCATACGTCCGAATGATCCGAAAGATGGACCGGAGCGGCAGCAACGGAGGGGATCGACAATCCACAACCACAAAAGGCTGCCCTTTGACTACGTAGCGTATGGGTAGTAGGACGGAAGATCTTGATAGGACAAACAGGTATCAAGTACCAGGGGACTGGATGTTCCGGTTTCGAGAAGATTGAAAAGATGATGGTACAGTATGCTTGTGGATAGTATCGTCGAAGCCGAATATCGAGAGACCGTCCTTCTTCACTCAGCGCGATGGGGCCAGCGATGGGAGAGTGAATGCAGAGATGAACTTGGATGTATGGTGTAGTGTTGTTGATTCTAGAACAAGACCAAGATTAAAAGTCTGGAGGTTGAAGAAGAGTGATGGAGACGCTGGTGGTTGGGACTACAGAGAGATGGAGCAACAGCCTCCAGTTTTCGCCCAAGTTGAAGGCTTCTCCTCTTTCCCCAAAGAATCACGCAGGGAAAAGAGACAATCCCTGACAATTTAAGTGGAGGGTGCAGGGAGCAGGGAAGCTCCCGTCTGGGGTGCACCTTCCGTTTGAGCTCTCGCTGGTTTGTTATCGGTATCTCTCCGCAACTTTCAACTCTCCCTCTACTTAACACTTGATACTTTGTGCCTTTTTCCATGGGCCAATGTTATCCGTTATGATTCTATGATGTCACGTTTTTAGCACGTTATTCGCATCTGGCCGAGGCGAGCGCCAAGACGTTCACGACGTTCACGACGTTCCAACGGCCCAAGCTCCATTCGTTACTAACAGCATTTAATCCACAGGCGCGTCAGCGCCAAGAGATATTATACAGCACTGCGTTTGCAGTGAACATCTGCAGGCAAACAAGATTCGTGTGTTTATGCTAAGTGATACACACGCATACGCAGTATATGCTGATAGTTGATCACCGAACGACTCTTTCCAACTCCTCTCAGCTTCCAAATGGTATCTCACTATCCTTGCTGCCTTGAATGCCTCTATCCCAGTCCCTGTGGGCCTTAATACGTCATGCCCAATAGCGGGCTTCTTGTCCCTGTTGGTTGGCCCGGTTCATCCCCCGCAGCCCAGGACCGCGGGGTGACTGATAAGGTTGCGGCGGCGTCGGATTGTAAGGAAGATTACTCGGGAAATTTATACAACCTACACTTCACTTGTCGCTCATATCAGAGGCCCTGAACACTCCAGTTGCAGGATAGTGAATAACCAACCACTTTCGATAGGGGCACAGTGTTACAAGTCAAGTCAGAGGCCAGTCTAGACGCCTCGGCTAAACGGATCTGACTCTCCAACACCAGAGAGCTCAATTATCTTATTTCTTGACAACTGCAAGATAATGTATGATTGTCTAAGCTTATGAACGTTCACTCCTTCTCAAGTTCGTTGTTCTGAAACGTAATCAGCATATCAAATGCACTTGCCGTAAAGACGGCTGCGAATAACTCTCGTACCGCCCAGGCACGACTGGCGGCATCTAAGGAATCCTGAGCCTTTACCACAAGAACACATCGCGCAATTCCCATCCCTGCTACGGCCCAACTACCGGCCGCGAGTAAAAACACTGCAATCCTCTTGTACACAGACTGTTCTTTCATCCAGAGTATCGGCAACGGTATTGAGGTCACGCAAAGATAGATTATTCCGTTCATGCCTGCAGTAAGGATGAGGTCCAGCACGGAATTCCCAGGGTGGCAGTAGTCTACCAATCACCAGCCATGTCAGCATCGTGTAGAGTATGTAAGCTGATCCCGTACTTACATCCAGGGTCGGGGTTGATCTGCCAGTTCATATCCATGGGTTGGCAAGCCAAGGCCAATGATGGCATAACCCCAGCGAAGGTGAGGATAGTCAGAATGAAACCAATGATAGCCCACGGCTTGTATTGTTTCATGTCTTTGGAGAGACGGAGCAGAGAGATGCATATGGCCAGTTTGAGGAAGAAGAAGAGGCAAGTATATATCAGTAAGCCTGCGAACTGTGCTGTAGACCCAGAAACTCGGGACTTGTACTCCTGGGTGTCCAGACCAATCATGACTCTCTCCTCCATGGTGATGCCGTTGTTGGCAAGCCCATGCTATTGGGTTCCGGCGCAACATATGAGTGCCACTTGGGGTATGTAGGTGAACTAACGGACCCACGATCCAAAATTAGAATGGTGCTCCGTGTCGTACGTTTTGAGGGAATCGCTTACCAACACCAAAATTATTAGGAAGTCTTCGATCTTGAATTCGGAAGCAGCACATAGATACCACACGCGAGCAATGATAAGACCTGAGCCAATGACGGTCAGGGCGATCGCCTCGATCGGGGGGCTGGACATTTTTGCAATCGAAATATGACAATAATCGTACTTTGAGAGAACGAAAGTGATGATATGCAGAGTAAGTGAATTGTGAGATGAGGCGTTGACGAGGAAAGGTTTGCTTTAGGCTTGTATGACACTACCAAGAAAGCAGCTGCGGCTTGCACAACCTTCCTGCCCAACTCGAAGAGGGTACTTGCAATTTTGCGAGATGTGCAGGAGCATGCCTCCACCCAACTTGGAATTCTGGTAACGACACCATTTGAAGTTTCCCGACACTGTTTGTCCTTGACTTGGACAAAGCCAGGACAACTTCGAGCGATTTCTGATAATGGCTATAACGACTCGAGTGATTTTATTCAATTTTGTATTCTCTTTATAACATTTCTGTTGCCGACGATGCATTGATTTGTTGTGTTACACACCAAACTCAACTCCGTTGTCGCAATACTCGCCGCCGAAAGATCTGCCGTAGCTCACTCATCCTCCACTTGAGGGCATTTCAAGACATTCAGCTAAGGCTGCCAAGCTGACACCCAACTTTCGGATCTGGCAGTTTTTTACAATTCAGCCCTGCAATTCGCATGCAGAATATCACATATATGAGCGTGTAAGAGCCCATTAGATCAGCTGTCAGATGATGCAAATGGCAGTACCCGCAGGACAAGGACTGCATCAGCTTACTCGCATATCTCACATACTCGAAACTTTAGGGTCTGGCTGCCGTGGCACTCAAAAACAAAAGGCGTTGTTCCCCAAAATCTTTGACCGTCTTTCTTGTTCGTCATTTTCTTTCTTTCTTACACCAGTCACCTTTTACTGATCCTTGAAGTCTTGCGATGGAAACCCTTGACTTTGTGGTGGTTGGAGCCGGTAAGAACTACAGGCCCATTCATTCTTAATTACAACACGTGTTACCATGTCAATAACGCGTGCAAATAGAGATTTGAAGCTAACATATCGACAGGCTGGGCTGGGCTGGCTGCGGCAAAGACACGCCATCAGCTGCATCCAGAGGAGTCGCTGGCTATTATCGACTCAGCTTCTACGCTTGGCGGCACTTGGGCAGAGCACCGCCTATATACTGGCCTCAAGACCAACAACAAATTAGGCACTTATGAGTATCCGGATTTTCCAATGAAAATGGAGACTTTCGGCTTGAAACAAGGCCAACACATCCCTGGCGAGGTGGTACACAGATACCTGAACATGTACGCTCAGCATTTTGGCATCTATGACAAGATGCGATTCGAGCACAAGGTTGAAACAGCAGAGCATCAAGAAAACAGCGGCTGGATTTTGTCAGTGAAAGACATAAAATCAGGTAAGTATGTCATGATCAGGACCAGGAAACTTGTGCTCGCTACAGGTGTCACTTCTGAACCTTTTCTGCCACATATTGAAGGTCAAGAGGAGTTTGGAGCTCCGCTCTTCCACGGAAAAGATCTGCCCGAGCATGAGGATACATACAAAACGGCCAAGTCAGTGACGGTATTTGGTGGTACAAAGACGGCTTGGGATGTCGTGTATAATTATGCCACCAAGGGGATCCAAGTGGACTGGGTCATTCGAGGTAGGTCACGACGCAAGCTGTTTACATGCGTAGTTTATTGACCTTTACAGAGTCCGGACACGGCCCTGCTTGGATGTCTCCTCCAATAGTAACACCCTTCAAGAAGTTGCTTGAGAAGCTTCCCCATATACGCATGCTAAGTTGGTTCAGCCCATGCAGTTGGGGTGCAGCGGACGGTTATGCAAAGATTCGTGGGTTTTACCATGGAACTTTCATAGGACGAGCTATTGTCGACAGATTCTGGAGTATCATTGCCAGCGACGTCAACGGACTCAACCAGTACGACTCTCACCCTGAGACAGCCAAGCTTAAACCATGGAGTAATCCAATGTTTGTGGCCACAAGTTTGTCTATTCTCAACTACGAGACTGACTTCTTCGACCTTGTTAAGGAGGGTTTGGTCAAGGTTCATATTGCTGATATCGAGAGCCTAAGCAGTCAGACGGTGCACTTGTCCAGTGGCGCAGGGTTGCATACAGATGCGCTGTGCTGCGTAACGGGATGGAAGCACGTTCCGACTATCAAGTTCCTACCTGAAGGTATTGCGGAAGATATGGGCATTCCTCACACTCCGTCTCATGAGTCGTTCCCTTCGAAGCTACTCCTGGACCAAGTTGATAAAGAGATCTTTGATCAATTCCCTCGTCTCAAAAATCAGCCGGTGAAAAAGGGGGCGAACAGCAAGTATCAGCCATTACTGGAAAACAAGGGTCTCTCGAGTAAGGATGCAATCACACCTTCGACGGTGCTAACACCATACACGCTGCACCATTTCATCGCACCGCCATCAGGCCGGTTCCTGAAAGCGCGAGACACTGCTTTTGTAGGAATGGTGCACAACTTCGGTACAACCATGGTTGCTCACATTCAATCAATATGGGTGAACGCCTATCTTGACAATGAGATCTCATCGTTACCTCGCAACCCTTCGCCCGAGTTTCTAACTCGCTTCCAGCATGATGTGGTTCTCCATAGTCGGTTCGGGAAATGGAGGTACCCATATGGGTATGGTCACAATTATCCAGACTTTGTGTTTGATGCGGTTCCGTACATGGATCTTCTCCTGAAGGACATGGACTTGCCAATCTATCGCAAGAAGGGCACATATGCTGAGATGACACATCCATACGGGCCGGAGGATTATAACACGCTGGTGCAAGACTGGAAGAGCAAACAGATGGGGGCAGATGATCCATGGTATCAATGGCTGCACGCGCTGTACTACTAGATCGCCGTGTGGACTTTTTATAAGCGATCTGGCTGAGATGAGCTGCCTTGTCGTGATCTATCATGATCAATGGTCTAATTTGAGCTTACTTATGCTTTGTGTATCCGGTATACCTCATTCTTTTCACAGGCATGTTCTGGTCATGGTCAACTGTCGACCCCTGATGTTCTGCCTGTAGTAATCAGGCAGCCACCAGGACTTGGCGCCATTGACTCCATTCTGTAGTCGACACTCATTTATAAGTGAACTCATCAGTCACACTCAATCCCTCGCTTTTACACAGAATCTTACAATTCTTTCTCCTAACCAAGATTTATTTAATTGCAGTCATGTCTGAGAGGATTGATTTGACAGACTCATCGCCCATTATATCCACTCGTCAAACACGCAGCTCAACCCGTCAAGCACTCTCTCCGACAGCTTCACTGCCTAAAGAACACCAGAACTCAGAATCATACTCCAACAAACCAAGAATAGATCATCTCCTGCCCGGCCACTCCCTTCACAGTCTTCCCCTTCCAAGAGAAGACCATTATGCTCTACGCTCCAAACGCACTTGGCTTACCTCTTATACTATCCCCCTTCCGCAAGATGTCCTCCGCTCTCTCACTCTCGACCCAAAGACGTATCACAGCCCCGTAGATGCAACATACGTCTTCGCCCAGTCTCAGGCCGGCACAGCAGTTTGCATCTCGCCTGATGGTGTCCTCCTCACCTGCGCTCACTGCGTCGCAGAAAGCCCCTCAGAACTCACAACCACCTCTTCCCGCGTTCTTATATCCTCGAGTGGGAAGCTCGTCTCAGCAACGGTAATAGCATGGGATCCGGCGCGCGATCTCGCTCTCCTGCTCATTGCCCAAGCCGAACTCCCCGAGAGACCCTTTCCCTACGCCCGCATTGCACCCTTCCCTCCCAAGTTCAACTCCAAGCTCTTGTGCATAGGCCATCCCGGTTCTGAGGACCTCGAGGCAGAGCGCAGCGGCGTGAAAACGAAGTATGACACGCTGGTGCTCAGCGAGGGCACATTTCGTGGGTTGGCCAAGGACCAAGATCCGCAGGACAATAACGATATTGGTGCTCTTAAGCACAACTGCTGGACGTACTGGGGACACAGTGGCGCGGGATTGTTCGATCGAAAAACGGGGGCTTTGGTAGGTGTGCATTCAAGCTGGGACGAGGAGACGGGCATGAGGAGAGGTGTACCGGTTGAGGCGGTCGTGGCATTTCTTGAGGAGTTTGAGACGAGTAGGCAGAAGAGCTTTGGAGATAGATGGCAATGGTATGTAAAGTGAAGCAACAGACTAACGTCGTGAGGATGGCAGGATAGACAGGGAGATTCGTGGCTTGCTGGATATCCAACTGTGGCAATGCCATGTATAAATGAACGCGTTTGACAGATACACGGTGCAAGAAAGACATGTTGTCTATCATCCTCAACTTCAAAAGATGGCTCTGTGTCTACACTACACATGACTCTGTCGTCACAAGCGCAAACATCATGTCAAACTCGTATCAGTAGCCTGCATATCCTCCAATGCAAGGCAAAGCCTACAAGATCCGACTCGCACAGATTCTAGCTCCCTGGCATAACTCTGTTTTGTACAAACATGTGATCCGCTCCGAATCGATCCAACCCACTGTTCTCTCATGATTAACCCCTCCTCCCTGTCCTGTGCTGTGCTGCGCTGGAAATAAGATGCAAGCCCCAAAAATAGAACGGCGAAGGACATTCCCGCCGTTTGTTGCAGAATAACACCAAGTCGACTTTTCAAACGCCGTAACCCGCAATATCCCCATGATGAATTGATGAAAACTGCTGCGCATTGATGCTGTGGGTTGATCGCTTCCTTTCAACAGCAACGCCCTGCGTCGATGATCATCCCTTTGACAAAAGCAAATAGTTGCAAGTGAAACCAGCCACCTCCAGCCGGAAATTTCAGTCGCCCAGCCCGGCAACTCCCTAAAACCCTGGTCTTTGAACCAGACTCCTCTTTCAGGTGTCGAATCATGTCATTAATCAAATTCAACTCAAGACAAACGCGGTAGGCCAACGCAGCATTTGGTCTACCGTTCGCCCCATAATAGCTCATGGTTGGTGTTTCAGGTTCACCACCTCAGCTCAGAAACGCTGACCCATTGAAACAAACATCACCAAACGACATGCAGACGGCTCGACAAGTCTCTCAACTCTGACCTTGTCCCACTTCCAAGAAACGCTTCTAGGCCTGGGCTGAGCATCATACAGCCTTGAAGTGGCGGTTTGTGCCTCACCTGCAAGTCTGACGTACAGCATGCGTCTCGTACCCACACTCGAATGGGCTTGGGTTTCGGTAGGCGCCGTCTGATACTTTACGTTTGAATCGTAGGGAAACTCCATCAAGAGCGAGCGACTCCAACAGTAGCCTAGATGATGCCTCCCGGGGGATCGTAGCCTGTCGGCGCTCCTCTTGAGGTGTTGCCCAACCCTGCGCTTCCTGGTTCTCCATCCAATGGGGCCGTTGTCGTCTTTCGTAACATAAACATGGGTTTCTTGCCTTCCTTATCCAGTTGCTTAAACAGAATCAATGGCTTCTCCTCAAGACCCAGACAGCGTTCTTGATCTCCATACACAATGTAGAGAGCATACTGATCCCAAGGGGCGTTGATTTGGTACTTCTTAAGCGCAGCAGGTAGAACTTTGTAGCAAGGATCTTCCATACTGACACGGAATGACTTGAATATCTCAACCGAAGCGTTGCTCTGACTGGGTGTGTCAGGTACAGGGGTTTCTCTTCGGCGTGGCGGCCCTTGCGGTGCCTTTTCGCGGGAGGAATAGACGGCATTGGCGTGTCCATCATCGTTGAAGGTGGTTCTTGTGGAGGACATCGGTGCTTCACCACGGTAGGATCGAGAGGCGAGGGTAGTAGCGGACATGTGGGTCTGAGGAGATGTCGGGGAGGGAATGTTAGGTGAGGGATACGAAGGGGAGGACGAGCCTTGACCACCTCCGTTCATAGCTGCAAGATGGGAGGATGATAGAACGGCCCTCTCTGCGGCGTTTGCGGGATCCAACGCAGTCTCTGCTATTGACCTCTCGTGTGTGGATTGAGTAGGCGATGCATTCTTGGGGGTTGCTCCGATTAGAATCCTGCGGGTCGAGTATTGTCGCTTAACGGAGCCTCCAGATTGACCAGAACCTGGGGGTGGTGTTGGTGCGGGGGGTGATATGGTCGTTTCATAGCCATAAACTTGCTGGCTGTTACCACTCAGATTGGGTAATGGCTGCTGCGCATCCTTGACCAGGCGCAAAGCCGGGAGCATGTCCTCTCGCAATCGCCTGAAATCGTCCGTCATTCGTCGCAGGTCCTGTTCGAGTAGGCTCATGCGCTCATCGCGGAGACGGAATTGTTCGACAAGGTGTTTGATGTCCTTGATAGTTGCGGTAGCATATTGCGCTTCAGCATCAGCGGCTGCAGGGGTCATGGATTAGAATCATGTCAGTCCACCCAGAAGGGAAAATCGGAGATAACGTACATAGGGGAAGGTAATGGTCGCTCTCAATGGGGACATCTTGAGCCTTCTTGACATCATAGACGCTTTTGAGGATTGTCAGGCGATGTCCCACACTGGCAATACCCATGCTTTTAAGATCATCATGTTGTAGCGCAACCAAGGCCTCGCCCACAATCTCGTTTTCTGCAAACAATCAAGGGTCAGCTATCACTACGTCCGTTCCAGCAACTAAGAGGTCACCCGCCCGCCGAGGGGAAGAAAGACCTTGCTTTAGACCAAGGACTCACCTATAAAGCGATCGGCATACTGTTGAAGCCCAATGGTGCCAATAAAATCAGCACATTCCTCGACGGTCCACTCGGTTATGATAGTTTCTGGGAGGCGGTCGGCGCTGCTACGGTGACCATAGGTCGTAGGAGTATGCTCTGCCGACGTAGAGAGCTCAGAGTCTATAGGGGAGTGCTCAGAGTTGGTGATGGGAGAGTGGTCGCCCATGCTTCGCTCGTATTCGTCGTCGGCGTCGGACTCGGCGTAGGCTGTGCCACCATCGAAGCTCATCATCCTGATGGATATAAAGGAGTAGGCGCCAACAAGTGAAGCGGGGGTTGATACGAAAGACTAATTCAGGCGACGGTGGTGGTGATGTCACAAACAGCAAACAGATGCGCTGGGTTGGATACCGTCGGATCAGAAGAAAGAGGATGAGGTTGGCAAGCGTCGGTCGGTCGAATGCTTCGTAAGGCTTTCATTCAAGTCGTGATCGGGACGTTACAAAAAGAGAAGCAATGCCCAGGAGGTGGAAGACGTCGGGTCGAGAAAGTGGGCGCAGTCTGTAGGGCGATTGGATGCGAGAGAACAATCGAATGGACGAATAGAAGATAGAATGGGCTGAGGAAAGGCAATGTCGAGGTGAGAAAAACGAGCCAACCCCAAGAGAATAAGTAGACCCAAGCCGAGGCGCCTCGAGGTCAACAAAAAGAAAGCGAAGAGTCGGAGGTAGCCAGAGGAGAAGAGAGCAGGTGTTGCTGGCGATAATGACGGGGTGTTTGTGTTTTGGTCTTGGACTTGGTCCTGGTCTTGCTTGTGCTCGCTCGCTCGTGGAAGCGCTTGGGGGTGGAAAGAGAGGAGGAGGTCCTACCCAAGTTGGGATAGCCTCCACTTCCAGAGCTACCACCTCAGCGACCTATAGGAAATGGCACCTCTTTTTAGGTACCCGGTACCTGAAAAGAAGAGCCGGAAATCGCCCCTCGAGCCCCATGCGGATGTACTCCGTACTTAGCTCATGACTTGGCGGCCGACATGGGAGGGACTTTGGATAACTCGTCCTCCACTGAGAACACGCCTTGGCTCCCGTCCCGCTCCACTGACAGCATCCCCCTGTAAGCCCCCCGGCCGGGCCCCTCGCCCACTAAATAGCCCTCCCGGTAAGGTGTGAAGCCTGAGCCTGGCTGCCGCTGCTGTAGCCCGTTTACCAGTCCACCCTATTCACCAGGTTGGATTGACTATTGGGTAGTCTCTATATGTTTAGTAAACATAGAGACATCCAGACTAGGTACTACTATAGTATCTATCTCTACGGACCACGGTAGACAATTCCTCATCGTTCAGTTGCAGTGCGTTTCGGAAAGTCTCAGGCGTTGGCCCAAAACATCACCAAGCCCTGGCAAGCACATCATTGAAATGCGTTGAACTCCTGATCCACTCAATTAACCTCATTGTGTCTCTCCTTCAAACACCATTGGGTCTGTCTTTAACACTGGGAACAAGATATGAGGGGAGGCCTATCGAATTCTAGGACGCTAAGGCAGTGACTGAATCGAGAACTGGTATCTCGAGAGGTATTCTAAGGAAACATCTCTCGTTTGAGCCCAAGCCTCAAGCATTCCCTGTTCGAAGTGCTGGGGATATTTGGCCTAGACTCACCATCATACACTCCTCCAAGACAAAGCTCACTTTCACAATTTAGTATCTGTGGTGATATCACGACAGCATATACAAAAAACACTAGCCAGTTGGTTTGCCGATGAGAAGCGAAAGTCAACCACCAAGACGTAAACTCGATATCTTCAATGACAAATTTGTTGGATTAGTCGAATCACGTATATGGAGCTTCAGTCCTACATACATTGCCGGTTAATAATTACTCTATATGCCGTATTTGCGATCGCAACCTTCCGACTCAGGTCATTGAATGGAGCCTTGCTCGTGATGCCCATTCCAATATCACCCACAACCATTACGCGCCTTTAACTCCATCAATCCGTTTCAAAATAAAAACTCTCAGAAGAGAGTGCGGGTGTAAAAAGCGCGACAGCCGCATAGCTAGCCGCCAAGAAGAAAGAGGCCATTAAACGTCGTGCAACGTTGCGTTCCTTTACAGGATGAATCTATATAATCGCGTCAAACACCACTCAAACAGTTTCCGAGCACACAAGTGGTTAAAAAGGATGTATCAAACACCAGAAACAAAATTTGATTAAAGAGCCAACATATTAGCGTAAGGGGAGCTTTGAATCCTGGACACCGTGTCGGACAACATCTTCTAGGCGCCAACGAGGGGCCTTGAGAGGAATTCTGTTTTCCCTCCTCCATTCTTCTTCGTTCTCTGGTGTAACACCTTCGGGGAGGTGATCCAATCCGCCCGCCACACCAGTGGAGTACTTGATCTGCAGGACGTCACCAACTTCGTCGCAAGCCGCCAACAGGCGGTCCAGGTCCTCCTTGTTGTGGGCGGCGGAAACACAGAAGCGAGCACGAGAGCTGATGAGTGGAGTCGCGGGATAACCAACAACAACTACCGAGATATTTCGTCGCAGCATCTCATGACTGAAGGCGGGAAGCTTGGCGGGGTGGTAAAGCATAACAGGAATGATAGGAGAGTCATCATGACCGTAAACGATAAGACCAAGGCGCTTAAGTCCGAGACGCAGGTATCGAGAGTTGAAGGCAATACGTTGAAGACGTTCCTCGCCTTGACCAGGGCACAGCTCGCCAGTGATGAGTTTCAGCGAAGCCAGAATCTGCATAAGAACGCAAGGGGCAGGGGTCTCGCCATATTGAGTAGCAGCGTTGGTGCTCTTGAGCTTGTCAACGATGTGCTTATCAGCTGCGAGGTAACCACCATTGGCGCCAAACGATTTTGTCAGAGTTCCCATGAGAATGTCAACTTCTGCAGGGTCAATGCCAAAGTAGTCACAGACACCACGGCCGCGGGGACCAAGAGCGCCGACAGAGTGAGCCTCATCAACAAACAGGTAGAACTTGTACTTGTGCTTCAAAGCAAGAATTCCGGGAAGATCACACATGGTGCCCTCCATTGAGTACAGACCTTCGACGACAACCAAAATCTTCTTCCATGGACGGTGAGTACGGGGCTGACCTTGTGAGATAGCCTCACGGACAACACGCTCAAGGTCGGCCATATCGTTGTGCTTGAAGGACTGAATGACAGCACCGGAAAGACGAGCGCCAACGCGGATGGAGGCGTGATTAAGTTCATCGGAGATGATGAGACAACCCTTGGAGACAATGGCAGGGAAAGAGCTAGAGTTCGTAACATAGCCCATAGAGAAGACCATGGAAGCAGGCTTACCAACGAATTCGGCAACCTCACGCTCAACTTCCAGAGCAAGATCTGAAGTACCGGCAGCACCACGAGGGCTGCAGAAACTGATGCCGTATCGCTTCACGCACTCCTCCACGGCGTCAGCACAAGGACCATCGGATTGTGCAAAACCAAGGTAGTTGTAAGAGCTCATGTTGAGGGTCTCGGTATAGGTGCCGGTGTACTGATATGTGCGGTTGAAGTCGTCGGACTTGCGGTCCATCAAGGTGATAAAACGCCCAGGGACGCCGGTAGTGGGACGGGCGAAGCAGTCGTCCAAGCGCATCTTGAGACGTCGGACGTAGAAGTTGTCAAAATCGCTATTCAGAGCTGCGTAGCCGTTGCTGGCCTTAAGAGCGCGGTAGTGCTTGGGATTTCCGAAGCGCTTGCCAAAGAAATCGCGGATGTGACCAAGAACAATCAGAATTAGATAGCTGATGTAAGTGGTAAGAATGAAATAGTAGGGAGGCTCATCCTCTACAGGAGGCTCGAGGGGTTCTCCATGAGATTGACTGGTGTATCGATGGGTTGGGTGAAGGAGAGGGCCAAACTGGGCATCGGCACGCTTCTGGCGGTCAATTTCTTCGGCAGACTTGGGCTGAAAGAGAGTGGTTGTCGAAGTATCGATGCTGTTGGGGTCGCCGGGGCTAGCGGTCGAAAGAGAAATGGTAGGCAAGCCGGGAGAAGGAGAGAAGCCAGTGGCAGCCGTCTGGTTCTGTTGAACAGCGGCGAGAGCCTGCTGAGCGCCGGTAGACTTAGGGCTGCTGGAGAAGAAGTTGGTGATGCGGTTGCCCTTCGAGGTGGAAGGGCGCCTCTCGCCCGACTTGACGGGTTGAGACATGGAGGACGAGGATGAAAAAGGATTCAGCCGACGGGGCATCTCTCCTGACGATGGTGCGTTGGTTGGGGTTGCGCGAAGGCCGAAGGAAGGTACGGCAACGAAGAGTGAAAAGTATGCAGAAGATGGTCGACAGTCTGCTAGCGAGGAAACGAGTGTTAGTGGGCGCGCGAAGTCTAGTAATCGAGTTGACGAGTTTTGGTGCAACGCATATTCCCACGAAGCTTTGTCAAGGTATTCTTGCTTTCAATGCAGACGAGGAGAAGCGAAGCAAGGGGTAAAACGATATCGAACATGCACCGCGAGCCAGAACAAGCTGCAACACAAGCAATTGTGGCAAAGATGTTGAGCTGGAGCTGATACACGGTACAACAGATGTCGATGGATGGGGTTTTTTGGTGCTTGATAGAGAGGTAGCAACCGAGTTTAAACTCGAGTTGGAGGTGCGGTGCCGCGTGTGAGGTGTAGGTAGTGGTGCGTGTTCCAGGAGGCACAGGGGGGCGCAGGAGGTGGCGTCGAATCAAACTGGGAAAGTAAAGATCCGCCGACTGCAAATTGCTTGTGGAGCTTGAGGCCAGTAAGCGGAGCCAGCCGCGGTCCCGCCAGCATCTCTAAAACACCAGAGGATCGGATGAAAGAATGGCAGGAGAAGGATGGAATTGATATTGCAGGGTCGGTGATGTCGATCTTTTTTTAAAGAATGAAATGTTTGCTTACCCAGTCCCTACTCAACAGCAAACAACTTGTGTTATGCTGCTGTCTCCAGTTTCCAGATTCCAGGCGCCGAGACAAGCGGTAACCGTTCCAAGGACGATCGATCCAAGCTCCAATCGATCAGGCCGTAACGCAAGGGTGTATCGTTGAGTCGAGTCGAGTGATGTCGTCGATGACTTGGTGTGGTGGCCAAGCAAGATCGCCGTGAAAAGCACTGATCAGGTCTCAAGATCAATAAGATGTAATTAATGCTCGAGTAATTAACCCTCGACACGATCGATTACTGAAACGCTGGGTTGGGTTGGATGGTGATATTAGTTGGTGTAGACTCTCTTTGTCGATCACTCGGCCGAGGCCTGTCTGCAAGAGGAACGACGAGGACGAAGCACAACGACGACCTAACGAGCAGCAGAAGTGATGATGGGAGGAAAGAAAGAGATGACAGGAGCAAGGAATAGCTGGTTAATATTTGACACTGCAAGGCAACGCAGCGCAGCATACAGCAGCGGAGTCAGCGGCAGAGGTGGGATGTTGGTGCATTAAAAAACAATAAAAAGGTCCAGGTTTTGTGCTCCACGGGAAACAGCGGGGATACTTTGATGGCAGTACCGGGTATCTGACTTTGCTCGTGACGCGCCGAGGTGACGGAGCTTCCTTATATTTAACGGAGTGTTAAAAAGGCCGAGAGGTTTAGAGTTGTATTATTTGCATGTACCTGAGCTGCTGACCGTGTCACTATATGCGATGTACGATGTACGAGAAACACACCCACAACAACAATGGAACAGCACAACCGGAGAGGACCGGACACAAGGATAATGAATAATATAAGGGGCCAGCCAGCGGGGAACTACATTGATTTTCGTCTCCCTGTCGCTTCTTCCCTTTTCCAGGCGAGGCCAGTCCAGTCCAGCCTCGCTTCCCTGTCGTGCTTGTTCACGAGCTTTGACAAGGGGCTCGCCGCGTTGGGCTCCTTCTTCCAAGGCTCAGAAATAGGGCATGATTTTCGAAATTTCACGTCTCGCTTTATTATTAGGCTGCCCTTACCGGTTTGTTGCTGACCCTGCCTGTCCAGCGCATCCGAGCCCCAGCGGCGTGTATCACCAAGGGAAAATCATCAGAACATTACCTTTGGCTCCCTCTCCCTAATTGAGTCCCTACACTCCGTGGAAACGATCCAATGGCTCTATTTTCACGATAAATCCTGGTCCTCCGAGCTCTCCGGCCTGCGAATGGGAACACACGGGAGACTTCGAAGGGAAACGCCACTTTTTGCCTTTCTAGCTCGGCTCGCACCAAATTTCTCGCGTGTGCCTCCTGTAGCGAATGGCAGACCTGTCAAGGGGCCGCGGTTCACCACCATCAGATCTTGTTGTCTTGCACAGCATTGGTCATTGAAACCTCTGAGGAGTGAGATGTCATCATCCAGGGGTATGCTACATGTCGCATGTCGCATGCCGCGTGCCGCATCTAGAGCTCAAAACCTCCGCCACAGCCGGCGACGATGATGCCATTATTCTCTACCGTACTATCGTGCAGCGTCCTTCTAAATCTCCTCTAATTGTTTTAGGCTTTGGTCCGGCAGCCTCGATAGTCTCGTCATCCATTCGCAGTCCATCTTTCCTACAGTAATTGACGTACATTAGACTGTTCAGAGCGAGCTACTGCACGACCGACAGTGCGCGCTTGCAGCTAACGATGCTGTACTTAGCTGCAGACAGCTTTCTCACTGCATGGGTTCAGCCCATTGGGTTGGTCTGGCGCTTACACACCGACACCCACGACTAGATAGCCAGATGAAGATGTTGGACAGCCATGAGAGCTCGGCCAGCCTAGCATCAAAGATGAACAAGATCTTCCCGTGCTAAGCTAATGTCCTGTGTTCTTCACCGCCAGCTCTGTCTCGGCTCTAACAGCGCTGTTAATGCACACGATCACGTCCCGTGAGACCCTGCGTCCTCCTTTTGCGATATACAGTTGAGGAGCTTCAAAATCCGATATTTACTCCTATCATCGTACCATCCATCCCAGCTTCGTGTCTTAACGAGTTACAAGTCCAATGCTAATCGTTCGGCTGTCTATACCCTATGAACTCACGGGCTTGCTTTCTTCTTTGTAACGAGAAGTCTGGTAGTCCGTGCTGTCAACACACGGGACAAGCCTGGAACAGATTAGTAGTGTCCATGTAGAAATTTGATTTGCTCATAATCGCCCCGTGACTCTACAACAATCTTCAGCATCATCAATCGTTGTCATGATCGTAATCTCTATACGGGATAGGGATAGTAACAGGCAATTCTTCAGCCTGCTATTCAAGCCACACATCATCAGCCTCCCCCACCACAACCGCTTCGGGGGTGGGGGAGCCGAGAACGGGAGGGGACGGCTTTCAACGGTTGGCCATTTGAGAAACACTCCGGTTCCGAGCTCTCTCGAAAGACGGAATTGCAAGTCCGTTCCATTGCGTTGGGATAAGAGTGCAAACCTCTACCTCTCAACAATTAACGGCATCTGCATCTCCTTTGCTTCATTCATACTGACTCCTCAATCCTCATTGTCCCTCGTCTGGGCTTCATCTCACTGCTCTGTTGTCTTGGCCACAAACCCGTTGTCTCATTGATACCTACTCGATTGTTCCCGAACAAACATCCTGCCGAGGGGTTTATCGGCTGCTCAGTCTTCCTTGTTCTCTGTTCCAATGCCCGTCATGTCTATCGACAAGCTTGCACCGTCTGCTGCGGCGCCTGCCTCTGACGACAATGTACTTTGGCGGCATCCAGATCCCAAGTCCACTCACATGTGGAAGTTTCTCGAGCATGTTAATAAGAGGCACAATCTAAGTATCGGTGACTACCCAGCACTTTACAAGTGGTCTATTGACGAAGTGGCTTTGTTTTGGGAGGAAGTTTGGCATTTTGCTGGCGTTAAAGCGTCCAAAACTTTTGATCAGGTATGAAAGCCGAGTCCTGAGAAGGACATCTCAAATGAAAAGCTCACTATACTCGAAATCACCAACAATGAGCCTAATGTTTGTAAACTCTGCTAAACTCACCCATAGGTTCTCCCTCACAATGCTCCCATGTACCCTCGGCCGGACTTCTTCTCCGGCTCACGTCTAAACTTCGCCGAGAACCTCCTCTTTCCCTCAACCTCTCCGCATCCCGAGCCTACAGCTCCAGCTGTTATCACCGTCACTGAGTTGCCAAACTCCACAGTGACTACTTCGTGGGCGGAGCTCCGTGAAGCAGTCCGTCGTTGCTCCAATGCCCTGCGCACGGCGGGACTAAAGCAGGATGATGTTGTTGCAGGTTTTGTGTCAAACCATGTCGAGGCGATTGTCGCCATGCTCGCTGCCGCCTCGATAGGCGCCATCTGGACCGGTATAAGCCCTGATAACGGTGTGTCTGCTGTGTTGGACCGTCTTAGCCAAATTGAGCCCAAGGTTTTATTCGCTGATAACGGTACTGTCTACAATGGCAAGGAGTGGTCCAGTGTGTCAAAAACGACGGAGATCGTGGCTGTATTGAAGGATAAGGGACTTGAGAGTGTTGTCGTGATTAACAACATCAGCTCTGGGGGGCTTGGTCTTGAAGAGCTTGAGAAACATGGTGTATCAGCCATTGAGTATGCCAAGATGCTCGAGTCTGCCCCCGAAGAGCCCTTAAAGTTCGAGCAACTTCCTCCAGCTCATCCCTTATATGTCCTATACTCCAGTGGAACCACTGGTCTTCCCAAGGCCATTGTTCATACGGCGCTGGGTACGCTTCTCCAGCACAAGAAAGAGCATCTCCTTCACTGCTCGCTCGACTCGACGTCCCGAATGCTCTACTACACGACTACCTCATGGATGATGTGGCACTGGAGCATCGCAGCTCTGGCCGTGGGCTCTACTGTTGTCGTTTACTCTGGTTCTCCTTTCCGCCCCCATGCTCATCTCTCACTACCACGACTCCTCTCCGATCTGGAGGTCACTCACTTCGGCACCTCAGCTGCCTATCTCACCGCGCTGGAAGCCAACAACATCTACCCTGTCCATGATAAGTCAATCGATCTTTCTCGACTTCGGGCCATTTACTCGACAGCCTCTCCTCTCCCTCCATCTACTTTTAGGTTTGTATACGAAGCCTTCCCCAAGCATATTAACCTCGGCTCCATTACGGGTGGGACAGATATTATCTCACTCTTCGGTGCACCTTGCCCACTTCTCCCCGTCCGCGTTGGCGAGATCCAATGCGCTGGCCTGGGCATGGCCATTCGTGCTGTTGACTCTATAACAGGCGAGCCTACCAACGCTGATGAGCCTGGAGATCTTGTCTGTGTTAAGCCTTTCCTTTGTCAACCTCTCACCTTCTTCGGGCCAAACGGCGAGGCCAAGTACCAGTCGGCCTACTTCGAACGCTTTGAAGACGTCTGCGGAATCAAGGGTGCAGTGTGGCATCATGGAGACTTCGTCAAGATTCCAGACCCTGCAACCGGCAGTCTTGTCATGCTTGGCCGATCAGACGGTGTACTGAAACCAGCAGGTGTACGATTCGGATCTGCTGAGATTTACAACATTCTCACACGCTTCTTTGCGTCTGAGGTTGAAGATGCTGTTTGTGTCGGGCGTCGACGGGAAACAGACTCAGACGAGACCGTGTGTCTTTTCTTGGTGATGGTTCCGGGGCATGAGTTCAGCGACGGCCTGCGTCTGCGGATCAAGTCCAAGATCAAGGCTGAACTGAGCCCTCGACATGTGCCTGCTGTAGTGGAGGAGTGTGGAGGAGGCGTGCCTAAGACTGGCAACGGAAAGAAGTAAGTCTATTTCATCAGAAACCCAGTTCGGCGTGCAATGCTAACAGTCGCTGTAGGATTGAAGTCCCTGTGAAACAGATCCTTTCTGGAATGAAAGTCAAGACCAATGCCAGTGTTGCCAACCCCGAAGCGCTAGATTGGTTCAAAAAGTGGGCGGAGAGTCACTGAATAAATCTTAATTTAGCTGGAAGGGGGTATATCTTTGGCTAGAACTAGATAAAATATTGGCTGCGGGATATAGAAGGCTTTCTTATAGGCGTCTATGTAGGAAATGCTTCTTGGAAGATTACAGAGACCAGATCACATAGCAATTGCCATTCGATTCAAAGTTTGCGAGCTTGTTTGGTCAATATGCCGGCTGTGCTGCCAGAAGCCTCCCAAGATGAATCAATACTTTTTCGCTGCTACACTATACAGTCAGCTGCATGAACTATAGGCTTCTTCTTCCTGCATACGCCTGTCAGCTGAGTCTCCTCTTCATTTCTGTGTTTGCAGTACATGGCAAGTCCAAGAATCCTGCGAGATAAGGGCATAAGGAGTATCTCGTATGTATTGTTAGAACACGGGCTTTCCTAAACGTTGCTGGACTCAATGATTTCATACAGGGCAGTCTTTCTTCAAAGACTCCAGTTACCCAGTCAGGGGGAGATACTGTCCATACAATCAACCCAGTAGGCCACATATGTACAACTTCAATTTCACTCCCTTATTGGCTAGTCAACCTCTTCTAGGACTATAACAGCCCGAGTATATGTTCAGACTAGTAACCAATTCCTGTAGCTGGATATCACGATAGTGATGCTAATATTTAAACATTTCTGCAAGTTTTGGTCGAGCGCCATGATCTGCCATGCCGCATTTGTGGGCTTGTAGAGACACGATCCAGAACATTCCAGTATCTCTTTTATTGTTATTCACTTTAATGACTCTCGATCTCAAACCCGTGTATTTTGTTAGGTTGGGCTTTTTATCACACCACAACTTCGAGAATGGGTGGTCGTCGTATTCCTCAGCACTGTTGGCCAATGTATTTTCCTTTCCACGTATTGGCAACATTAACAGTCATATTTCTCGTTTGCATGTTCCCTACCATTTCGGTTTTTACGCATTTCAATGATGATATCATCACAATTACCTCGACACGGTTAACATACGCCAGTGTATTTACTCAAATCCTGCAACACATAATCATGACTATGTCCATGGAGGAACAGAATACATTACAACGTGAAATTAAATGAGTTTGAACATGACCAAATGCGCATAGTATTTCTTAGCAATGTGATCGGGTGAGAACCGGTACTGGTTGTAAAGACAGTTTGCTATAGGGTATGTCTATCAAAAGAACATGTGCCTTTCTGCAATGATCGCTACTGATTGACTAACATTGAAGTCCATCCTTGGCTCGCTCCCTATCAACTTCGCTCAACAGAACCATCACCGGTGCCGCGTTTTATCGTATTGGATACTGGGCTTGTGTCAAAGCAAATACTGACTTGGCTGCCACTACAGGGTTTATGGCTACTGAGTCATGTGCGGAGTACGCAATCACCAACTCAACGTAGGAGGATTAACATGAGAAAGGGAGTAGATAAAAACAACATAGAACACAACCTTAACCCTACAATGATCTACATATGCGAAACCCAACCCGTCGTTACTTATCAGACGGGGGGAAATATGAAGTTCGCGTTGAGCAGCTGCTACTACTAGGTAAAAACTGATATCTTTGGCAAGGCCAACAAAGTATTGGGTATGGCTGCGAAATGAACGGAGGCATGTCATGAGTCGTGTGCACCAGGGAGGATAGGGGACTTTGTTGTCGACGCTCTGGAGCTAGTTATTGGGATGGCTTCGGCAAGGGACATCAAAGCGATGAGTAGCTGCAGTAAGGGGCGCCAAGCCGGGCAGTCATCGCCTGGTTCCAGATACTAAGACTCGACTCATGAGCGAAATGGATGAATGAACCAAGAGATCCGGTATATAATAAGTTCACATATTGATGTTGCCTGTGGTTGCAAATCCCTGCTTGACAGCTGATATGTTCGAAAAGGATATGGAGCCGAAATTGCTATGGCTATAGACAGTGAGTTATGACCACTTCGGCAAACAGAGCAAGCATGGGGCCTATTACCCGGAAGAACAGTCGGCGCTCACGATTCCATATGATCGATCTAGAAAGTCAAGATAATAATCAAAGAGGCTAGAGAACCCCTAAGTGCTCATTTATGTATTATCCCTGTCCGGACTAGGAAAGGGTCAGGGACTGGGGGTTGACCTCACTTTAAGATGCAGGGCTTGTCAAGCGCGGCAATAAACTAGAGTGGATATCCTTTGGACATGATAAATTGCACCCGGAGAGTCTTCACTTTCTGCACTCGGTCAATATTAGCCAGAATACTTTAAAACGGTATCCGATCTAGGTCGTCCAGTAGCAAAAAGCCATGTGAGTCTTAAAGCCACAAGACAGAGGTTATCAGATACCAGATACTGCCTGTAAAACTTTATGAGGTGTGAGATAGCCCAGACACATTTCCGGTGACAAGGACGTCGATCCTTCACGCAAAATCATCGTGGTTATAAGTGCTTTTTTGAGAACAAGAATATCACAGGTCTTCGGTTGCGTTAGAAATCGTGGTACTCCGTACAGACATATAGATGCTTGGTATTCGTATATATGTATTATGTGGAACTTGGCCATCTGCAACTGCGAGGTATTCGGATGGCCTATAGCTTAGGATGTATAACGCGCTTTCGAAGGTTGTATTTTGCTGCAGGTACCGGCTGTAAATCTACTTGGCCAGCATCTGCCCCGGAACGACTACACACTCCACGTTAGGACTGGACTGTCCGACAGACGCTGGCTGGTTGCATTTGCCTCCAGATTGAGCCACGATATGGCAGTCGAACGAGCAGTCGATGGATGTAGGCATGGTTGCTAGTGGCACGGGCTAGAGTAGTTCTATCAACGGGCTGCTTCTGCCAGGACCAAGCCCGGCATAAAAGCTGTGAACAGCGATGAAATGTTTGAGCGTCTTCAGTGAAACGATAATCGACAACCAGGACGCGACCAACACGACATTAGCAGTTTCTGTCGCAGACAGCCAGACAGGGCCCGAGTTTTACAACCTGACATGTACGGATATGTAATGGCGAATGGTCAAGAGGGCCCTTTGCAAGGTGCCAGGGTTTTTCGGAGCTCTAGGTCTCGATCCACAGAAGTATCCGGATCCATTGGTCCCCCGACTTGCTTGCAGTTTTGTTTGACTTTAACCCATGCAGAATCAAGTCTCCGAGATGAACGCATCTGGAACTTCTGCATGTTGAGATCAGAGACAAAGAACGGCTAGGACTTTTCGAAAATGAACAACACAATGAAAGGAGGTTGTACGCGCGAAGTTCTTGAGAAGCTCCCAAGCGTCTCGTTGGGTGGAAACAGCCATGTTGCCCAGTTGGTTAATCAATGGATTTTTTTGTTTGCTTCAACATTGTCTCACAGACGAGTTCATCACTGGAATCGTTAACGATTGAGGAGTCAACTGTTCCCAGCATTCCGGGTCGAGCATGCCAGAAAACCTTGCGAGGAAGTCAATTCGAACAATCAGAAGCGTCTCTAGGAAAGAGCACTGGCCACCCGAGACACTCAGATATGGTAGGCCTGGTGAGATATCTGTTTACTCCATTCCATGCTGCCTGCTGACATTGTGAAATCGTGATGGCCATGTGCGCACGCAGAAAGTCCTTTGTTGCAAGGACATTTTTGTTTTTGTTTGGTGCAGTGGAGGCTCGCCCCCCGTAACACTGGAACAGACTCCTTTCTGGGGATGATTTAAATTATCCAGGTGGAGATATCAAGGCCTAAAGTTCGTGGGTCTGAAAACAGCTCACGACGGGGTTGGGAATAGCCACGGATGGAGTCGGTACCCTTTGACTAGCTTCTGCTTCTGTTGCAAGCGAAAGATCATCTCTTGCATGGCAACAGGTAGCGCAGCCTCTGGACTTGTCTTGGCCCGAGCTACCAGCGGCTAGTGAAGATCGTAGGTGAACTGTGATTTGCCAATCACCCATGAAAGTACGGGTAAACAGACACCAGCTGCTTCCCCTGAGAAGTACAGTCGCGGAAATCAAGTAATATTCTCGTCATGTAGAGCAGCGTTGGACACCAATCTTTTATTATTGTTGGTACTGCAATGGTCGTGAAGAGGCTTGGAAGTCAAAATTGCCTAGGTATTCTTGGCACGTGGCGATGAGCAATACTCTGGTAATGGTTTGTTGGCACACTGTCCTTGGGGTAGGTACTGAACAAGGTCAAATTTGGCGGGAGATCACCTCAGTGACTCTTGTGGATGCAGTTTACAAGCAAGCGGATGCATGCAGTGGACGCAATCTGGGTTGTAATCTGACTTGGGGTGGTGCGCCTTCGAGTCTTCCAGTCTTCCACCTACCCAGCTCGGGTTAAGACCCTCCGCTCTGGGCGAGGCTCTAGCCTTGTTCGCTGCCAGGACGACCAAGTTCGGCCTCTCAGTGGACGGGGGGAGCTTCTAATGGAAGCTTGGGTGGGCTCAGTTGGTCAGTCAGGGGCTGGTTTATCTCGAATTGCTGCGGATGCTTGTACTTGTAATCGCACCGAGAAGGACCAATCGTCGTTGATGTTGATTAGCCAGGGTCTGAAGCATGAAGCATTGTAGTGACAGGTTGTATGATAAGCTTCAAGGGTGAGAAAGTTGAAAATGTAATGTTGAGTAATTGAAATATTTCGCAAATATGATGATGTCGTTGATGAAGGACATGGTGCGGTACATGAAGTTAATGGTGTTTGGGTGAATGCAGACTAGAGCTAGACCAGGAGCTGAAGCTGGAGAGAAGAGGAGGTCGGATGAAGTGGACGAAAAGGGTCGGGGCGTGACGGCGACGGCCGCAGGGTACCTTACTCTACCTTAGCTGTAGGTTCGAGGTTCGTGCATCAACAGCGTCCACTGTAAATTGATGGCGGGGCCATCCGGTAGGCACCTCAGAATACATGGCGTTTGCTGGTTAGATATACGGAAAGCTTAGTACACTCGACCGTGTGAGCTGGGAGTTGGCTTTCTTCCCATCCTCTTTCTGTGGATTCTCCTGTTAGTCAAGATTGATGAAGCGCAGAGAAACCATCAATTGACATCGAATACCTATAGTGATTATATGTAGTACTCTATATCCAAGCACCCTTCAGTTAGTATGAGCCTGTGGATGATCATGTCTAGGCCTCGTCCCCATTCTATCCTCTACGGAGTACTGTGCCTCTCAATACTGTGCTTTAGTGACGCTGTGGGCATTTTCCCGCAGGTACAGTGCAGTAGACAGGGTGACAGTCTGCAGCCGATCTGTCCAACTAGTACCTTACAGTACCTCATTGACCTACCCGCGGGCATCGCTCTGTTGCTGCCGCTGCCGCTGCCGCTGCCGCTGCCGCTACCACTGGCCAAGTCGAGCCCGCACCCACTCGTCCACTCTGAGATTATCCACTCAAAGCACACGCCCCCCTGTAATGTAGTCTGTGGTTTGTAGCTCACATTCCCTCCCCCCCTAAAGGCCCCTACCACTCACAATCCTTCTCGCTCTTCTCTCCTCCAGCTCTCTCTCCGGCCTTTCTCTCTCCACTTGCAATTGCAGTTTGCCCATTTCCATCCATCCACAATCTTCAGCCGGCCGAGCTCCTGATTTCGCCCATTGTCAATTTCTCCCATCGAACGTCGCTCTTTTCTGCTCTGCTCGTCTTGAGCTCGACTTGGACCTGAGTATCATCGTCACTCTTATCGGTTCTACCCTCGACACCGCCTCCTGGTACCGGAACTCGTCGAATCTCACTCGTCGCGCGTCAACCAACCGACACTGTCTACTGGTCGATCACGATGAACTCTCAAGGCAACAGCGATGTCTCTCCTGAGGCTATGCAGTCGCGAATTCAGCAAGCTCGTCGCGAAGCCGAAACTCTGAAGGACCGAATTAAGAGAAAGAAGGATGATCTCGCCGACACAACTCGTATGTGCCTCCCAACTGCCTGGCAACCCCTAATACTCCTGGCAAACAAGACAATCATTGCTATCCGACAATTCCCTTGATTCATTGACACGCGTCTTGTCCACAAGACGTACGCACTACAGAAATCAATGCTGACACGGTCTTTTCCATTCTCTAGTTCGCGCCGTCGCGCAACAGTCCCATGAGCCTATTCCCAAAAACCAGCTTATGAAGGCCAAGCGAACACTCAAGGGCCACTTGGCCAAGATTTATGCCATGCACTGGTCAACTGATAGGAGGCACCTGGTTTCTGCTTCTCAGGATGGCAAGCTCATCATTTGGGACGCTTATACCACTAACAAAGTCCACGCCATTCCCCTGCGATCATCCTGGGTTATGACCTGCGCCTACGCTCCCAGTGGCAACTTTGTTGCTTGCGGTGGTCTCGACAACATCTGCTCCATCTACAACTTGAACCAGCAACGCGATGGTCCCACCCGTGTTGCTCGTGAGCTCTCTGGCCATGCCGGTTATCTTTCTTGCTGTCGATTCATCAACGACCGCAGCATCCTAACATCATCTGGTGACATGACCTGTATGAAGTGGGATATCGAGACAGGCCAGAAGGTTACTGAGTTTGCCGACCATCTCGGCGACGTCATGAGCATCAGCCTCAACCCTACCAACCAAAACACCTTCATCTCTGGTGCTTGTGATGCTTTCGCCAAACTCTGGGATATTCGCGCTGGAAAGGCCGTCCAAACCTTTGCTGGTCACGAGTCTGATATCAACGCTATTCAATTCTTCCCTGACGGCCACTCCTTCGTGACCGGATCCGATGACGCTACTTGCCGTCTCTTTGATATTCGCGCGGATCGCGAACTCAACCTTTACGGAGTAAGTGTGGATCTTGGCAAATTGGCTCTGAATCCTAGACTAACTCAATTGGTAGTCCGAGTCCATTCTCTGTGGTATCACATCGGTGGCTACATCCGTATCAGGACGCCTTCTTTTCGCAGGTTACGATGACTTTGAATGCAAGGTAAGCTGCGTTATGCTTGTGGAGTCACAAGCAATACCCCTGTAGGAACTCGCGCAATGCTAACAGGACAATCAGGTCTGGGATATCACCCGAGGCGAGAAGGTTGGCTCTCTGGTCGGCCACGAGAATCGTGTCAGCTGCTTGGGCGTCAGCAACGATGGCACAAGCTTGTGCACAGGATCGTGGGATTCTTTGGTAAGTTTTTATAAAATAAAAGCTTGAATACGCAAAAAAGACGATGCTAATATCTTCTCTAGCTTAAAATCTGGGCCTACTAATTGTCGTTTGCGACCACGAACTTTTTTGTCTGGATATATGAATGCCAGTACGTGCCGCGGCATCTATACCATCTGCGCTCGAACGACTATATTGCCCATCGAATCCGAAAGTCAAGGATCTCTACCTTGGCTGCGACTATCATCGAACGCAGGACGACGTGACGAACCGCACCTTACCTCTAACACATACCCCTACCAACGACTTTCCCCAGCCGGACGCCAGCGCTCGAATGTGCGCTGCTCACTCGTGGTGGATTTGGGGAAGAAAATACATTGGCTGATGCGATACCTCCTTTTCATTATTCTGTTCACTGTTCTTTCCGTTTTCTGTTCTTCTCGCACCTGCAAAATTCTCTGCACCATAGTTTCCCCTTTTCTGACACAACCTGGGCTGTTAGTAATGGGTGGTTGTATTATTGGATGGGTTTCCTCTGTTGTTCAGTTGCCCTCTGTATGCGTTTCGACTCAGCGGCACACGCCTTTCGGTTCCAGGCCGTTTTTACTGCGAAACGAATAATTCAAGGAGCCAAGGTCTGGAAAGCTGGTGGAGGGACGATTTTATATGAGGGAGATCCACGGGAGTTGAAGGCTATACCGAGCAAAAATTTCTGTCCTCGAGATAATACATCATGATGTTTCAAAACTACGCGCATTTCGTCCTGTTCTCGTGCTGCAGCTTTTACCTCACGTCTGTCTTGACTCTTGTCTTGACGTTATGCTCAAACAGGCATTCATCTATCAGATGCATTGCCCTTATACCATCGACATAACTAGATAGGCTAGGAGTTCGACAATACTGGCCATATCCCAAGCACAAGCGGTGGATGGTTATAGATTATATCAGTTTGAAGCGAGTTTACTTACGTGTGAACGTGTTACACCCAATCCGTGAGAAGAATTGACAGCTTGTTGCCTTTCCCCATCGGTATCAGTCTTCAGTCTAGTTCACTAATGATGTGGCCTGGACAGAAGCGAGTTATTGGGGGTTCGTTGGGAGAATGAGCCTGTTCACTTACGGTCTTGATAAGGGAGGGATAATGTGCAGATGCTATTGGAGGAACAAGATAAACATTTCAATAGGGTTTTCTTACAAAGCTTGAAGTTCATATGTTTCATCTTGTCTCACAATTGAGTGTATTGTGTAAGTTGGAAGTAACTGGGTAAAAATGAGAATCGATATTGGGTATAGACAGGTTCATAGAGACATGTGATGGCTACAACGGCTCAAGTCATTTGCCAGTATGCTGGACTGAATAAGGACTTGGACTCACCATGCAGATGGATGAGTCTCAGCTACGTAGGCTAACTGAGTTTTAAAAAACGAGCCTCGATACAACATTAGTCGGCACTCAGCTTGTTCAAAGACAGTGACACATGTCGAATACCGTCTCGGGGAAATAAACAGAGAGCTCATGCACCACAGTACACCAGATGGAGAAAGAAGCCAATTCTGGCCATTGTGTAACTCAGTCTCAGGACCTGAGGAGTCAAGTACCGAGAACTATGATGCAGTTCGATTCATTCGCCATGAACCCTTCTGTGTGTTGAGCTAAAATCAATTTTGCTCTTAATACTGTCAGCATTGCATAGTGATGGTCGATATGGCTAATGATGATGCGAGAATGCTTCCTCCTTGAAGTCTACAAACTGACACTTGGGAGCCACGCAACTCCGTCACATAGTTTACCATGTGTACAGCTTGACGGAAAATTCGGAGTTACGGATGAAGGATCTTCATCTTTGGTAGGACTGACGATGCCACCGAGTTTCGAGGCGGACCTGGCATACATGGGGCATACTCGTTGCCAAAGAGAAGAAAGAAGAAAGAGGGAGAAATAAGTATAGCTCTGACGTATACAGAACCATGAAACTAACATGCATGAGTGCCGAGATAGGTGCCTTGGGTAGGACGATACGTCACGGGCTGGAGACGAGATGCGTTGTCAAAGGATTGGTATCACAGAGCCCATGTCTGACAGTGGCCCGAGGGTTCTCATGTCCGCCGTTGTACGGAGTACATTGCTATTATTCGTGTTGATGCTTATGTTTGTTTTTAAATAGAATAGGTAGTATCCATGTTGTATAAGCATCTAACACATTGCCGATAATGATATTCATGAGGGACCAAGTCAATATGGAAATCACAGCGATTGTTATTTCCTTGACCGTCTGTTGGTGCCCCGGGCATGAAACGAGATCATGAAACAAGGGAGGTTTACGGAGTACGCTAGCGGCCTTATAGCCCTTCCCCTGTTGTTATGGCACCATATGGCTGGGACTGGAGATGAAGAAGCCCGGGGCACGCTAATGCTAAGAGCTTGGGATGCCGGGGCTGGGCTGGGCCGAAATTGGGCGAGAACTGCACAGGTAATAGCACGGCTCAATGCTGAACTCGTCACTGGAATAGATGTTGACCTGGCTTTGGCTTTGGCGGTGACAAATACATAGTGGATGCATGAGTCCGTATCTGATTCGGCCAGAGGGTACGCCTGTAAGCTTCTGCCAGGAACCGGTAGCATTGCCGAGTCTGTTTCTGGAGTGTCGCAGCCGCAGAAGAACGGATGCGGCGGAGTCAGAGTCAGGCTCAGAGTGGGTGGGCACTTTGTTTGATGTAAACTATTTCAGGTCAGGTTTGATGTGATGGTGATCTTTTGATTCAACTCTAGAGGGCAGACGATAAACATGCATTTCACCAATACCGGAAAATCATCGACACATGCCAGCCCCTGGGCAGCCGGCCATTCTTTCACTTTCACTGATGTGACGCTGCCGCATCAAACCTCATTGAAGACTAACATCTCGGGCCCGGTGACCGAAGCTAGTCTGCAGTGCAACGTCGCCCATTACAGAGTAGTCTAGCCTACCGTCTACCCATCCATCCGTGATATAATATCCATAAGCGGTCATGCCGATCGATTAATAACAGAGAAGCTGAGAAGAGTGAGAACCGTTGGTGAACCCTGGATCCTTGCTTAATCTGGAGCTATCCACCCCCTGACTAGGTGCTCGCGTGGCTTGAGCCAGTCAAGTCTAATCTTGTCAAGTCGCACTGATGAAAGCAACATTGATTAGCGATCAAAGGGTTCTATCGAGGAATGTGCTCTACCTTAATTGGTGATTTGACTCTCATAAGATCTGCAGTAAGACTCTTCCAGGGATATCTGGAACTAAGGCTAGGGATTATATCAATATCATCCTCCGGGCTGAACAGTCATCGCTCTGATTGGTCTTCAGCCCAGCGCATTTCTGCTTCAGCGCCCTGTAGCACGCGCCCAATCCCTGCTCCGCCCGAGTCTTGAGCCCTGGCCCGTTTCCAGGACAGATCATCAGGTGGCGCGACCGCGTTGCTCTATTGTTTCTGCCTCCCTACTCCCTGAACATTCCTTCACCAAAAGGTCCAAACCAAGTCCTGAAACAAACCAAAGCCGGGAAAAGAGGATCCCTTCCCCTTACACTTCAATTGCCTCGTCATCTCTTGCCCTTGGATCCAAGCTTCACCGCCCATGTCTCAACCTCCTGTGCTTTGCTGTCTTTTCTCACTCGGATTTCGCCTTTGTGTGCCCTGCTCTCTCTACGCCCCCCTTCTCCACATCTTCCAGAACGATACAGCACTTGTGTTTCCAAGATCGGCCCTGCACGCTGCTCTGGCATTGACTTCTTCCATCATTCCATTTTGTTGCGAAACACATACATATTAAACCACTTCCCCCTCCCCAGTTTGCCCATCATGTCAACCGCAGCTCAAGAAGAATTTAACGACCTGGTCGCCAAGAATACACACCGCGAAACCCTTCACCCAGAGGACCGTGACGACCCTGAATTCAAAGACATCCAAGATCTTTCCGAAGAAGACCTTTTCCGCAACGCTCAGATCGACTCCGCAATGCGCATGCCCACTGTCGATCGCCTCACCGGCGCTGGCGCCTCTGAGATCAAGCTCCCTCCTGTCTCCTTCGACAGCGGCCGTGCTACCGGCGTCAAGGGCGTCATTGCCGACGCGCGAAACTACGAGGCTGCTCGCAAGAACAACTGGCGACACCGTGTCCGCACTGCACGCAACAGTATCTTTGGCTTTGAGGCACCACCTGCCGCCAAGAGCGACACCGAGAGCAGCGACGACGATGCGAAGAGCGTCGATGCTGATGAGGAGGCCTTCCTTACAGAGTGGCGCGAGAGCCGACGACGTCAGCTCGAGAGCGAGGCCAGCCGATCTGTCAGGAACCGAAGAACAAGCCCCAGTGTGCGGATTTATGGTCGACTAGATGAGGTGGATGCTCTGGGCTACCTCGATGCTATTGAGAAGGTCGGAAGGGAAACCACCGTTGTCGTGTTCGTGTATGACCACGAGGTATGTCTTTGTCCTTTCACACTTTGAACAACACAATGCTGACCCGTCTAGTGTGAGGTCTCAGCTACTATTGAGTCGGCCCTCATGCCCATTGTCAAAGCCAACCCCGAGGTCCACTTTGTCAAGGTCCACTACGAGGAGATTGAGTTTGACAATGCTGCCGTGCCTGCAGTCCTTGGCTACCGAAACCAAGGTGACCTGTTTGCCAACCTAACAGGCCTGATCGAGATGATCCCTGACGACGACTCCTTTGGTACTGCTTCGTTAAGGCAACTCTTCCAAAAACACACCATTCTATAATGTGCTGGAACACTTCATCTTTATCATACCCACACTACATTAATGCAGCCACGTCTACGACACAACAAATAACTTTACCATTCCCCATGGGCTTCAACTCATGTTGACTCCTTTGATTACGATACCCAGACACAGCGCTGATTCACCCTCAGGGAGGGAGACACGCTAGCTTTTTCCCTATGTTTTGTCGATGGAGTTTTAAGTGCAGCGAGAGAAGCACTAGATCACTTGTTTTAGTCCATAAGCTGAAGAGAAGAGTACACGAGAACACTGCAATGATGGCGGCGCCTTTACATATAGACCTTGGATTTTCAGAAATACAGATAGAGATACCCTGCTACCTTATGTGGATATGAAGACATTGGGGTACTTGGGCCAGATAGGTTACACCTTGTGGGATTGGAAAGCAATTGGATTCCCATGAAATATAAGCTATATATCATCAGTATCATTTCATGAAATGGCACAGCTTAGTGGTATTTGTGAGGTCTCTTTCCTCGCCGCCTTGAAAGGAGTAGCCGTTGGGACGCTAATAAGTGAAGAATCCATGTACAGCGAATTAAATGATGCTCGTTGATATGGATTCCAACAAGTCCAGCTCCATCTTCTGTTTCGGTCTTGTCGAGAACACGAACATTGAGGATTGTGATAGTTACTTTAGCTCACTATATCAGTGTTATACCATCCTGAAAATAAGGGTCTTGGTGGTGGTTACTACGGAGGCCTTTTCCAGATCTGCTCTCATAATAAGCTTGTTCTCACTGTGTTTATATACTTCTGGCTTTAACCACACTGGCATCGTGCCAGGTGTTTCCTTGACCGTGTGAGCGCAATACATATATATACACATGGACGATGGGCCAACAGCATGTCATTTTCCGAACGAAACGAACGTCAACAAGGAGGTTGGTGCAATGGACTTTGATCTTACGTCATGCCGGAAATACCGTATACGCAGGACAGGACAGCATTGAGACACGGGGCTGCATCTCAGCGTCAGTTGGCTGACCATTATTGGTTTCGAGTGATGACACAGACCAGGCCAACCATAGCGGTGAGAAAAGTGAGGTTTAGTACATGGCTCTGCTATCTAGTCTTTGAGATAGACTTAACCGCCGAAATCGAGTCTCTTCTTCAAAGATTGGCCGTCAAATCAAACCGAACTGATAGCACAAGAAGAGGAGATGGGAGGTTGCTCACGGGGTCCATGGAGTGGATTGTTCGAGCCCGAAACAGAAGTCTCATATACCCCGCAGTTGCGCTAAGAGGTCACGACGGTTCATGGTGGGGGTGCAGGGTGCGATAGCGGCATGCAAAGCGATAAGGCAGTTGGGATAATTGATGATCGAATATATAGAAGGCGTGGCCATGAAAGGTTGTAAATAGAAGAAGAATGAGTCAGACAAAAACAAATCTTGGCGGGTGAGTCAATCTACGACATTCGCTTTCCCTTTCGCCTTTGCAGGATTGAAATAAACAAAAGGCTGAATCTTGACTTTGGGTACCTGGGCCTATCTCACGGGTCCTTCTCTTTGGTGCTAGCAGGGACCCCGGTTTAAGTGACGACAGCAAGCAGCGGAAAGGTATCAAAACACATCAGAACGACCTTGAGAGGTGAAGAAACAAAGAATAGTCAGATGGAGAAATGGAAGACGCCTGCCTCAGGCTTTAAGTTCAGGGCAGTGGCAGTGTCTCAAAGAAACGGAACCTAAAGCTCATGCAAGCCGTGAAGCTCAAAGCGATCCACAGCTGAACTGTCTGCGCTGTGAATGTGAACGTGAATTCCGTCTGCTTATTTCATCCCGTCCTCCTCTACGCGCATTTTCTTCCTTTTCCTCTCCACATGTCTCTGCCGAGTTGAGCTGACACTAAACGAGAGCCCCTACTTTGGGCCCCAAGCCCTCTGTGCAGTAGCATCTTGTCGACGTGGAAGCCTGATCTTATCCTCGCAACTCAAACCCCAGCTGCGCCATCATAGTCAGCATCTCATCAACACTTGGGGAACCTTTGGGTTTTGACTTTTCACCCTCGAGATCACACTGCCCTGCTATTTGACCGGGTTTTCCTTTGCGTCTGCCACGAGCCACGTAGAGTGCATACAATAAATAACATCTCCACCCTTTTGGCTGCCTTGCCCTCTGGCCACAGCCAGCCCCAGGCATCCGCTTCCAAGTCCAGGTCGGGTCAATACGCCTTCACGACACGGGCCCGGAGGAACCTGGAACAAGGATACTTCCAGAGCGCATCAAGGCCACATTTTATGATTCCGTCTTCTGCGGTTAGTTCTTCTACTTTCTTCCACCCAAACTTCTGCGTGCAAAACCCAGAACCTAAAGCAAATCACACATCAACATCCAAGTCTTCTCCGACCCTTATTCCCAAGCTCTTCCCCCGCCATCGCATCCTACACAGACCCCCCTTCCCCATTATCCGGCCTTCCGCTCACCCCTCGCCTTATCCTCGCACCTCACTCTCGCTGCCCCTCGCAATCCGACTTCACCTGACGCCTCATCGCATTATCCTCCACAGGCTGCTTCTTGCTATGAAGCCTGTGATGGCATAGAACTTCTTTCTACTCTATTCTCGCCTCGTTATGGAACAGCAGGGTCCTGATACTCCCTGCACTCCATCTGCCGTCACCCGTGGTACTGAACACCGATCGACTCGCCAGTCCCCATCGTCATCGCCCTCGACCTTTACGCTTACACCAGCTCCTCAGCACCGCACTGCGACTCCATCTTCTCGCCCGACAACACCAGCAACGGCTGGTTCGACTACGACAACATCGAATCGAAGTTCTTTATCGACTTCTGAACCTACCTTACGGTTCCCTCGTCCTCAAGGTAATCGACATCTCGCCAACTGGATTTCATCCAGTGATCCAGACATTATGCGTATCACCACCACCACCGAGGACACCGGGCTGTCTGAGTCCACCTACGAACTAATCTCGGGCACCGATACCGAGTCTCAAGATGGAAACTATACCGAGTCTGTGAACGAGTCTGTTGGCTCTGTAGACGACCATCATCCCGATGATATTCATAGCCTTGCCGGCACTGAGCAGTTCAACGACGACGAATCTCTTGCCGATGAGTATGAGCCTCCTTCTCACCAGCCCGACGAAGAGCCACATGATATTTCTGCCCCTGTTGATACCGAAGAGACTCCACGGGTGGAACAAAGTTGGGCTTCAGTAGTAAAAAAAGGGCCTCTTCCTGAGGTCGAACTTGAGGTTGATCCTGAAGACGAGCCTATGGATGAAGCTGCTTCTAAAGCTGAGCCTGAATCCGAATCAGAGGATGAAGCTCGCTCCAGATGCTCTCTTGAGTATACCCAGCAAAGCCTCAAGACCCCTTCGATCCCTGGCCCCGACGCTAGCAATACTAAGGATAAACCCAGTCAGAGCCCTTCGTCTGATGAGGTTCGAGAGGAAGTAGAGAGCCGACGAGCACAATGCAACAAGTGGTTGAAAGAAGTTCAGAGAACGGATATTTGGCGCGGGAAGTTCATGCCAGAATCCATCGAACCTCTCATTCCCGAGCTCATGTGTTGTGTCTTGCTTGTGATTATCACGATCTTCTTCGCTCCACTGCTAAAGTCAGACACGGCGCCCCACAACCCCGCAGCCACTACTTCCGCTGTCACAATTCACCCCACTATCTTGTCTTCAAACCCAACCCGATTACCAACATCGCAGGCCCTTTCGACGTCAACTGGAGCTACAGCACTTGTACCTCTTGAGAATGCCCTCCCTAATGAGTGGCTCTGGGGCGGCAGCCAGCCTGAGGTGAATGTCACCAGACATCGAGGTGACTTCTTGATTCACATGCCTCAAAGTGTCAAGAAGTCATGGCTTGATAGAGGCTGTCTCAGTCTCCACGCCAAGCGAGGTGATGAGCCTGTTCTGTGGAGCATCTCATCCGTTGACGAAGGCATGCTTTTCAAAATCCCCAAGAAAGAGAGCCATGGAACCGTCAAGGTTGACATCTACACTACTTGCCGTCCTAAGGTACACAAGGTCCTTCGTATCACATTTGAGAAGGGCATTATCTCAGAGGCTCTGGATTTAACCTGGAATTTCGCTCAGAGAATCCCAGAGCTTGTACCCGCTGCTGCTCAAGAGGCAGAGCGGCGTCTCGAGGAGGCCAAACGCTCGTTAGAAACCGCCTCCGACAACCTCAAGACCACATCTGACAATGTATGCAGAGATATAGGTTCCAGACTCCACAGCGCCCATCGATCTTTGTGCTGGATCAAGACAGGTATTCGGGATCGTGTGCAGCTGGCTAAGCAGAGCATCTCGAAGAACATTGAAACTGTTGCAAGCGATGTCAGGCAGCAAATGCCAAATGTTGAAGAGATGCAGCAACAAGCCGAACTCGATTTACTTAGTGCTCAGATCAGGGCTAAGCTCTGGTGGCTTAGGCTGACTGCGGGTAAAGAAGAGCATGACCGCTATCAACGCGCGGCTGAACAGTTCCTGGCTAACAAGTTGCTGAAAAACATGCACTTACAAAAGCCAAAGACCAGGGCTCCAAAAGTGTCGGCTTTTGGACAGCTCTTCCGGCCCTGGGGCTCTAACAACCGTCAAGACAAGCACGGAGGAAAGAAGGCATAGTGGCAACCAAAGACATCATCTCTTTGTGCGTTGCGGTGTAAGGGATTTTTTGTTAGGCCCTCTCGTCTTTAGTATTAGGCGAGTACCTTTGTGTCAAGGATGGACTTGGGTTGGCAATATTGAGGTATGGGTTTTGAAGGATTGGAGTTCATGGGGGCCTCATACCATCTTTAGACGTGTTTTCTCTCGTTGGCTTTTTCATTTCATTTCTATTTCTACGATAGTCAATGGTCTCGACAAATCCCTTCTTGCTAATCCTATTGTGTTTATCCGAATATATGCTCATTGCTGGGGCAATGGGCTGTTGTAAGATGGAAACGAAAAGGACAGGCGTCATAGCTAAATATTCATAATTGCATTCATCTCAACTCATGAATCGTATCGCTCATGAGTGGAAATGAGCTCTAGAGTCAGTTTCCTAGCAACGGAACTAAACAAATAAGACCAACTTGGAGGTGCCTCAGAATGAGCTACCTGCTTATAGAGAGACTGCACTTTGCACGCAGGGAGGAATACACGTGTTGGAGGAGAAACAAATCGATGCACTTCTGATAAGGCAATGACCTTTCCGTGGTTATTTATGTTATTCATTTGCGCAAGCTGAGATGATAGTCGTGATAAAGAACTTCTGCAGCTCCAGTGTGCTCCATTAAACTTCACTTGATGAGCAACCCCACAGGCAATCTTGCAGTCCTGCTCGATTACCTCCCTGCCTAAGCAACAAGTACCTACGCACTCAAATTTGGCCTGAGATGTACTTGCTCAGAACTCGAGGCTGCCCCAATCACAGAGAGGTATTGTTGACCTTTGCCGCAGAAGTTCTTAGCAGGACAAGCACGGAGCAACTGGGCACAACAGGGGAAAGGAGGGGCACCTCAGTTTTTTTTAGGCGGGACGGCGGCCTGATGAGGTGAAAACAAATCACCAGACCTTGACCGCAACCCACTTCCACCATCAACATCCATCGCCATCAACAGCATAAACTTCCAACACCAATCCATTACTTTTTCGAAGGCATTTCCATAGCCACATCTCGCCAATCTGGTGAGTCTGATCGCGCCTTTCCCCCTGTATTATTTTTGTCCCCTCTTTCCATCTTTTGATACGCTGGGGGCAATAATGGCCCTGAGCCCCTCCTGAAGGAGGGGTAAAAGTCATGACTGCGGGACTGGGATTCTGGATATTGAAAAAAAAAAGGTCGCTGACGTCTGAGGGCAATAGAATTTTGAGTTCACACTCTCGGCCGAACACACAAACCGTCAAGATGTCTGCTTCTGAGCCCACTGAGCCCAAGGTCGAGGAGACCAAGCCCGAGGAGACCAGGCCTGAGGAGACCAAGCCCGCTGAGACTGAGGGTACCGCGGAGAAGCCCGTGACATCCTCGTCCGTCTTCTCCATGTTTGGTGGTGGTGCTAAGAAGGAGAAGAAGGAAGAGGAGGAGCGTGGTGACAACTCTGGCAGTGCCAAGGCCCAGCGAGAGGCTGCCGAAGCTGCCAAGGGTGATGTATGTTTACATGTCTCAGCAGTGGCATGCTGCAACTGTCTCCCTCGAAACGCATGAAGCTAATGAGTCTTATTTATACAGGAGGAGGCCCCTGAGGAATCTGAGGACGTCCACTTCGAGCCCGTCATCAAGCTGACCGAGAAGGTCGACACCAAGACCAACGAGGAGGCTGAGGAGCAGACCTTCAAAATGCGCGCCAAGCTTTTCAAGTTCGTCAAGGAGAGCAGCGAGTGGAAGGAGCGTGGTACTGGTGACGTCCGTCTGCTTAAGCACAAGGAGAACGGCAAGACCCGACTAGTGATGCGCCGAGACAAGACCCTCAAGGTCTGTGCCAACCACTACATCGTCCCCGAGATGAAGCTTTCCCCCAACGTTGGTTCCGACCGCAGCTGGGTGTGGAACGCTGCTGCCGATGTCAGCGAGGGTGAGCCTGAGGCTGTTACCCTGGCTATCCGATTTGCCAACGCCGAGAGTAGGTTTCCTGGTTGATGCGTCCATAAACGGTCATTGCTAACTCGCCCTTAGACGCCAACAACTTCAAGGATTCTTTCATGAAGGCCCAGAAGGAGAACGAGGAGATCTTCAACAAGGCTCAAGAGGCTGAGGCTCCCGCTTCCTAGAGAAGCCCCCTTTTATGACCCCTTCCCTCCCCCTGCCCCTTTGGAGATCGGTCTGGACATCATCAGGGACTCACACTCGTTAGTAGTCCCATGATGTGCAGAACCAAGTCTGCTCCAACACTCACACATCGCATGCCACAACATCAAACGAGCACCTCGTCTTGCTGCGGATGCTCGACCCGCCCACATACACACGCACTGCACCCCCGTCGCAACACTGCATCCCAAGTCTGATTTTGAGATGGATAGATAGAGATTCCTAGGGACGGAAAAGACTTTTTTGGAGGTGAGCTGGCCAAGCTCAACCCCGAGGCAGATTGGTGGACGGATGAACGGATGGTTAGTTAGCATCACAGGAACATTCGGATCACATAGCACCCTCTATTGAAAGAAGTAAAAGAAGAAAAAAATTCCATAGAACTAATAATGTTTGTCGGCGTGTGAGCTACGTAACTGTGAGTGACTTGAATTTGACGATGGTTCAGGATCAACTTGTGGGCAGCTAATGTGGCTGGTAACCATGGGCGTTTCAAGTGAGACGGAGATGTGGCTGGTGAGCTTCACCGAATCGTCTGATTCAGTCACCTTGACGACGGAACACATAATTATCGAACTGCGTAGAGGCTTACAAATGGATAATCATATAGTCGTTCATCGCTCGTCGTGAACTGCCGATGGATATTCCATGTCCGTCACGGGCAACTTGGGTATACTCTCGTCTGCCGGATGGCGGCTGTTTATAGCCACCGAGGAATGGATTCTCCCATTCTACAGACACAGCTTGCCTTGGATCTGTTGTTGCGACCAATATACATACTTGGTCTATGGGTTTATCACGCCCAGATAAATACTCAGTCAAGACAGGGGCACACTGACGGTTCAGTTTAGAGCACAGCACTGCCTTTGCCTTTTTCGCTTTCTCTTGATTAATAGATATCCTTTCTCGTCATTGAGCAGTCCAAAAGACGGAATTGGACAATGGACATGCTGGACCAGGAAAAGGCGTGGATAGTGGAGCAGCGATTCAGTGTGTAGTGTGTCGTGTGCCCTGGAAGCCTCCCCCCTAAGAGCTGAGAGCGACAAACAGTTCCCGTGAGGTTCGCGTCGAACAGAGCAGATAACTAGTCGCCTGCTGGGCCTTTGTTCTTGCTTTCTCTCCCACCTCTGGCTTTTTCAATCTCCTCTCCAAACCAACCACGAGATACGTGTTGTGTGCTCTTGGTTCAGCTGTTGCTGGGTACAGACACGGAACCATATTAGCTGAGCTGGGCCCTTAACCTTGCTTGACGTTAACTGCGCCTGCCCGTCGCTGTCCAGCCTTCTCCCTCTCTCCCTCCCTCTCTCTCTC